>KN883108.1:25928-36679 GCA_000934455.1 Apostichopus parvimensis | reverse complement strand
GTACAGTATATTATTTCAAACCATCCTTTCATATTTGTTGTTACAAGTATGATCCAACAGCATGAGTTCAGCAGTTCTTGCTGGTCTGCTTGTGTATATAGGCTTGCGCTGTCTTGGTGACCATATGTCGGTTAAATTTGAAAGTTGTATTACTCTCTCCTTTCAGCTTTGATGCCCGGCCAACAGCTTGGATTGGCCACTATTGCCCAAATGTTTGACAAGTTCAACACTGTTTGTAGGTCACATTTGGACTTTCAGCAACAGGGTAGCACACAGGTATATTAAAACAAAAGTTTCAGAATAGTTCCTTTGACTGAGTAATTAAGACTAAGGAACTTTTAGTTCCGTTTATAGCAGAGAATCAAGAAAGTTCTGACCAATATTTCAATCCCAATGAAATGGCAGTTATTCGAGTTGCTGTAAAGCTCTAATTAAGTTGCAATTATTCTTTCACTTTACTTTGAAGGTCTTTATTGAAGGTCTTTATAAAGACCAGCCCATGTATGTTTTAAAACGTCCTTAAAACATACTTTAAAAATGTAAAATTTTGATGTAGTGTTTCCAAATAAGTTCTCATGTTATTTTTTTCTTTGTCACTTGTTTTTGGAGTCTGCAACAGTGGAATAAGGAATGTGTCCTTTTTTTGATATACTTTTTTGATATATTTTTTTGATATACTTTATGTGTTTTTCTTCTATGTGATTCAGCTTATATGAGCTCCAGCATTAATAAAAACACAAAGACTTATCATCACTGCCTCTTGAATCACGACATAATTCATATAATAACAATAAAACAGTTAGTAATATTTGTAGATTATGATAAGGTGCATCTCTTTGATTTCTTGTTTTTCAGTTTGTGGAAGGAGCTGGTAAACCAATTCCTGTACATTTCTACAATGGTGGTAGGATTCTTATCCAACAGCCAGACCTCTATACCCATGTATTATCACCTTGCGCTGAAAACAAGGTAAGAAATGATATGTTTGCTACTTTGATGTGAATGTTGCTGCATCATGTTTTTTATCAATTTGTGCTTGAGAATTTCATCAATTGAGATTTGCTTCCTATGGCCATGTAATGTGCTCAATATTTAACTGCCATTTTTCTATAAAACAGCTACAAAGTTGAAAAAACTGGTATCAAGGGGCATACATGTAGACCTTATTCACATGCTATTACAATTTGCTTAAAACAAGGTAAAAGTTGTTAATTGCTTTCGATGGTGATGAACTTGTTTCCATAAAAAGTAATGGATTTTGGTGCAAATGGTATAAGTGAGCACAGTTAATGCTATCAATATTGGACATGAAATGCTTTCAAATATAAACCTTTTGCTGAAAACAAGCTTCAAATTCTTCAGTTTGCACCTTTAGGTATCATCTTTGCATTGTAGATGGTAAAAACATGTGGAATGTTGATTAAATCTATGTACTCTCCACAGAACTGGCCGTAATTCCCAGTTGCCAACTAGTTTAGTAGAACATTTGTGTGATATTCAGTTCAATGATGTACTGAGCCTTCTGTTTATATCGATACTGTAAGCACATTCCTGCCAAGTTCTTGGTGTAAACTCATAAACGCTCCATAAGTAGAAGGGAAAAGAAAATCAACATCACTCAGTGTTTCATAAATGACAACGTTGACTCAAGGTCAACAGTGACCACTAAATGACTAATTTCTGTGTATTCACCGGAGATTGAATCTATTCATATTCTGGCACACGGTTTACATGCAGTCCGTTTGGATGCCACCTTACTAAACTCTTTTACCTTTAATTATGAAAAGTGCAATGATTTGTACTGAAGTTAGTTTAAAAGCATTAATGATGCAGGCAATTTAAATGGATTAATAATGATTTCATACAGTGATATACGGTTTCATATTCATTTTGGATAGTACAGACTTAACAGAATGCAATAAATGTGACATCTTAATCCTTATCATAATCTTCATGTTCATTTGACAGGAGATTCCTTACAAATTCATTGTGGCAGTGCTGGTAGAATATATCAGGTCCCTCAACCAATATCACATTCCTGTCCAGGTAAATATCTAGCTTCAAACTGGCATGCTAACTGCATTCTGTTGTTTCCATCTCTCTTTCTTTTTTTCCCTTTTTTTTTCAATTTAAGCACTTAAAACTGGCTTTGCATTGATGCCATGTAGCTCCGTCTTTTTCAGATATTTCTCATTGCATTTGATTTGGAATACCAGTATTGTCTCTTTACATTGTTTCATCTGTGTGGTGATTGAAATTAATTTGTGTTTTATAAGACCTGTTGGTGTTGATCTTATTGGTTTATAAGTTAGTTCCCTTTAATTGCATCTATGAAAATGTGACAGGTTTGAAAACTTCCATATGCACTCTCTACTATTAAGCATGCCTGAAGTTGGTTAGCTTGCAGAATAATGTCACATATTGCAGAGAATTAGTCAAGTCAAATAATTTAATATAGTTCAACAACCCTGAAAATGTGAGGATCAACATTGACGTTACAAGATCTTCTGTTATGACCAGAGAAGGGAAAATGTATTCTCTGAATCAAATTTGGCTGACATAAATATATACACTTTATTCCCCACCCATTGGCTTCCCTTCCATTAATTTTTCCAGTTCTGATATGTAATTTGATTATTTATTAATTATTTCTACAGCATTTCCTTTATGAACTTGTCATCAACACATTGGTCCATCATAACTGTTTCTACCAACTACACCAGTTTCTGCAGTATCATGTCCTGAACGACTCTAAACCAATAGCCTGTTTGTTACTCTCATTAGAAGGCTGCTACCCACCAGCCCATCAGTTAGCTCTTGATATGCTGAAGGTAAAGAGAGATGGTTTCTTCTTGTCTAGGCTTTTCACTGAATAATGCAACAAATACATACTAATAGAGGAAAGGAACCTCCTTATAACACATCAATTCAATTTTTCAATTCAATTCAACTTTATTTCAGCTAAAAATGTTCAAAGACTTTACAGTGATGTGTTCATGCAATGGACTAAAACATGATAAATGATGAGTGGATTACAGGAGAAAGCTACAAATGTCGTAGTTGTATGCTTCAATCTGCTACATACAAATAATTTTGGGCTGGATTCGACCTGTGGGCTTACTGAGAATCCCTGGTACACCACTGGCTTGACTCTTCAGTTATTAACAATTATTTGGGAGTTATTTATGATCTGCCACTCATTCTTGTGTGGTACTGGTTAGGTGCTTGAGGAGTGTGCTTCTGGTGAGTAATAGCTCAAGTTCTTATGGCAGGTCTAGTCTGAAAGTTTTCTGACCTCTGCACTAGAATGTACTTCTGAACAGTGATCTCTAAGAGATAAAAGGTAGTTAATTCTGTTTCAAACGACAAGAGCGAGTTAGTACACCAATTATTGTGTTCTATTTTCCCCATTTCAGCGTGTTTCAACTGCAAATGAAGAGATTGTGGAAGTTCTGTTGTCCAAGAACCAACTTCTGCCCGCACTTAGATTTCTGAGGAGTGTTGGCGGATCGGACAACGCATCAGCCAGGAAGTTTCTAGAAGCTGCTCAAAACACAGAAGATAACCTTCTCTTCTTCACAGTCTTCAAGTTTTTCGAACAGAGAAATCTCAGGTTACGAGGAGATTTCCACTTCATGCCAGGTAATTGGTTCTCCTATAAAGAGGTAGAATGTAATACCTGATATTTAATATCCATCAGTTATTAATAAATTCATTCTGTCCTATTCTTACAAACAAACCTGGCTCTGGTGTGTTACATCTACCATGGAAGTTACAGAAGGCATTAAAGGCCGTAGACTAAATGTTGAATTTTGTGGAGATTTGTTTTGTAATTGCTTTGTAAAGCTAATTGTCACAGCTTAACATTTTTGTTTTAATTTTCCTGCAATACATTTTGGTTTTTAAGAAGATATCTTATTAATACACTTTCTATAGTCTATGCATGTCCTTTGCTATAACTATATATAAACTAAATATAGCCTCTCCTCACTTTCAAATGAAATTGTGGTGTATGGTTTTATGGGTTTGAGTCCTGGACATCATGTAAGTCTGAAACAATGATGTGGACTATTCAAACCTTTACATTGATAAACATGTTATGAATAACTCTCTCAAACAAATAAGATTAGAAGCATTGTCGAAACATTGTTTTTTTTTCCAATTTAGCAGTTTTCAAAATTCATGTCACACTGACTGTACCAGCTTGTGTGATATATTGAAAATCCACCTTAAAAGTTAAGGGACAAGAAAAGTGAATTAATCAAATACCAACTGCTCTATAAAATGCCATATATGAGTTGTGCTTAAGTACTCAGAGTTAAAGACAAACTGTTACTACTTTTATTCTTTGGTTGTTATATACTACCATGATGCGGTATAAGATTTTCTCTGAGCATTTTATGTTTATGAAATGTCTGAGTAAACACTGGAATGTTAACATTTTGGTTGTTTATCTTAAGCCATCCTCTAAGACTCAAGTTCAACTCAGCGTTCATGCAAATCATCCTTTAAAGTTAAATTGAAGGTTTACAGTCTTGTTTGAGGCCAAGGGCCCCCTCATATGACTTCACAACAGTTAAGCCCTGGCCATTGGTAACTTGTCACACCCACACAACAAAGTGCGCACAATTCAAACAATCCCCCCTGGAGCTCTATATCGCACCACATCTATGTTGTCCCCTGGGTGACTTCCTTTAAACACTATATCAAATGAATTATGTGACTGACTGGCTTCTTTGTTATTTTGTTCTTTTGTTCTTTTCTTTTCTTTCTCTTTATTGTTTTCTAGGTGAACACTGTGAAAAATATGTCAAACATTTCGAAAGTTTATTTGGCTACGATGCTTTAGGCCAGGTGGCCTGATGTACAATAGAAACAAATACCAACCTGAAACAACTCACACCTGTGATAGTAACGAAGGAAAAAACCAGTTCATTGGAACATTCTGACAACTGCCTTCTGTTGAAATGAAATATGATTTAGCCAACATCCCAGTTCCTTGCATCATGTGTTCATATAACAATACATAGGACGACATTGTTCTATAAACACAATCTTCTTAATTGCTATATTCACGTTGTTTCTGTGACTGTACGTCTTCCATCAAGGGTTGTATGTTTAGTCGACGCCCATCAGCTGATCGGCTAGGTCACCAGAACAGTGGCAGTGCCATTGGTGCATTGGACATATTGGCTTTTGATTAGGTTAAGCATACTACCGCATAATCATTAAACCCCAAATAAGTTAAGAAAATAACAGTAAAATGAAAAAAATATATATATATTTAAGGGTATTAAGAATGTAAAAGTTTTCTTTCATGGAAAATAGACTGCTATTGTGATATCTTGATAAGATTGAGTAGATCAAGGAATAAATATCTATAATTCCGTTTTGGAAATGTTTTGGAAATCATCTTTGGTCATGATGTTGTATCTCAATTTTATAATAACGACTTTAGTGTCTATTTTCATTACGCAATTTTATTCTCTCGCATAGTTTACGTTGCTGAGTAAACATAAATTAATTTCTGAGCTTGGTAAGTGATATAGCATAATCCCCCCCCCCCCCAAAAAAATGGTTAGCCTCTGCAGATTTGCAAACTCTGTAGCATAACATCATTTAGCAGAAATGATATCGCTAAACAGTTTTTTTTTCTGTTTATGTGTGTAAAGAGTTTAAGGCATTAAGTGACCCTGGAAGTTACATACAGGGATTTTAACCCAGCGGCGCAACGCCTATGGGCTCGGACGGGGCAAACCCAGGGGCCCCCGACCAAAGGGGGCCCCCGCTGCACTGATGTACAGAACTTAGAAGAGGGGTCCCCTTTTTTTTCTTTTTTTTTGAAACGGCACGTTTTCGTTGGAAAAGAAACTATAAACGAGATACGCCACGGGTGGAAATATACATGTTTATGTTAATTGGACATTGGTCATTTGGTCTTATTGTCCTTTCAATCTCTTAATGTATTCCAGATTTGCAACACATTTTTTCATGTTCCCAGTATGACAGACAAGGCGGACCAAAAATGTGTCTATGAACGCAGATTTTCCCCAAAATCTCAGTCGATAAAATCACCACGAAATGTTCCATATACGGCTTAGTTTGCACCAGAGAGCTTGTAGATCCCCAGAGCCCACGCCTTTGGGACTTCGCGCTCCTCGCTCGTGATGTGCGCTGCGCGCACATCGGTTGATTCTCCGCAGCGCCGCTGTTTGAACCCCCTTCTGGGGCACCCTTTTGCACAATTCTTCTGGCACTAGAAGGAAGGTAGAAACAGTTTGAATCATAAGAGGCTACACCATGAATAAATTTGGCACCCCTGTGGATGCATCTCCTGACCCCCCCCCCCACCCCCTCTTGATAAATCCTGAATCTTCAGCTCAATCCGGTATCCTGCCTTTCTGTTGCTCTGTACATGACATTTTAAGATCCATTCACTGATTATAAATTCCCCTCCGCCCCACTTCTTCCTCTGCAAACTCTCGATTATTCCTGCACTTTTACAAAAAGGGCCATCGTATTCTATCTCAGTGTTTACAATAACAATGTACACAAGTAAGATTTTGTTTCATTTGGTGATGTCATATGACGTTTCGTCCCTCTAAATACAACAGTTATCATTATCAATGATTGTTGCATGGTATATCCACATAATCTGGAAAATGGGTAAAGTATAGAAAAAAGAAGAGGAAAAAGGTGCAAAAACACTTTTCTACGTAATGAACATTCTTGAATTTTGAAGTGTAGTTTGGAACAGTTAGGATAAAAAATTAATAAAATTTCAGTCTTTTGACGTGGTACGTGAAGTAGGGTTTTAATAAGACGTGTGAGATAAAGTGAACGGTATTAATCAAACTGTGGTAAAACGCTATGGCTAAACCATGTGATGTTTGGGTTTCTTGGCTCTTATGGATATCCTCCTAACCACAAATGAACGAAAAGGGTTTAGCATATATGTCGCAAGGGGTAACATTTGTTAGGCTTACTATAGGTACTCTAACAATGTCTCATCGTTAGTGTGTAGGCTTCATAGTAAACTGTAAGACGTGTTTATGTATGGGGAAAAAAAGAGAAAAGGAAACTATGTATATCATTTGTTTTGTAACGGTTGCAAGCCTATTATTAGGTATCGTATTTTGCCTTTCAAGTTGAATTCTACACTATCGCTCGTTAGATAAGTATCAGAAAGTGTGTCAGTGCAAAATTGCCAACAGCTTCGCTCTTTAATTAACTGCGAGTAAGCGATTTGTTTATCATCATCTGCCAGCATGACTTCAGACTATGTACAGTGCAAACACTAAATGGTATGCCATTTCCTCTTAAAGGCGTTATCATTACTCCGTATCAAACTCAAGAACTGTTAGGTTATATATGCTATCAAGTCACATACTCATAGCTACCAAAGTTAAGATAAAATGCGGGGATACTCCATTCTCAGACAGATAAGACGGCTATCTGAAGCCATCCAGAAAAAATAAAATAATGATATCAATCGATCAAATTTTCAACATCTTTCTGCAACTAGCAAATTCGAATTGTGTAAATCCGTGATATTCAAACTTGGGGGGGGGAGGGGGGAGGGGGGGTGGTCACGACCATTTTTAGGGTCGCCAAAATCTTTCGGAGGGTCGCCAAAAGTACCGAAGAGACAAAATTGCCGAACTTTCAAAAAAAAAGTAATGGAGCGCCCAAAACACTTAATATAAATGTTTTTTTTTCACTAACACGAAGAGTGGAAAAATCTTGAAATTGCAAAATATAAAACCATTTTCCAACTTAGCACCCTTTATGATATAAATATTCTTAAAGGAGAGAGGGATACCTCTTAACCGTAGCCACCCCCCCCCCCCAAGGATGCAACATCCGATGGCCGTCGAGATGATCAAGGTGGAAATTAGGGTCGCCAAACCAATAAACAAAACTCATGAGATGTTTGTTTCTGTTATTTATTTGTTTCATTTTTATTTTATTTTATTATTGTGCATATTATATTGACCGACAGAATTATTAAGCAGAAACATATAGTAAAGTTAATCACACGATATGTATAATATTATATTACTTGCAATATACAAAGTTGATAATTTCAAGCATAACTGTGTTCCCGTGTCTCTTTTGTTTTCTCCCAGCAATGATGTATCACAAATTTAAGTTACACTATTATTTGTTATTGCTTTGTTGATGATAATTTTTTAAACAATTTTAATGTATTTCCATATAGAAAAGAAGGACGAATGTTGCCATCACTAATATTGCAAACTTCATTCAGAAAACACAGTCAAGACCGCGCTGATAAGTTTGAATTTCAAAATCCAAACGATTCTTAAAATCAATTTTAAGGCCGAGAAAATGAAGGAAATTTAGAGTAACGTTCCTTGGGGGGGGGGGGGGTCAAGTTACTGTGGTATATTTTGCCTTCTTGTTTCGTAATGTTGATATCTACAGTGGACGTATCTTCATTTCTACGTATTGGATGTTGTGATTACCACCGGGAAAACTATACCAATAAGGGCCACTACTCCAAGGATAGTTCGGCATGGAATGATAACAGGCATTGAACCACCATCCGTTATGATAATAATTTGCACAGTGATAAGTAGAATGAAGGTCGTTATCTCGATCAGTTGTGGAGAAAGGCATCCTCGATGATAGCTCAACTTATCGACTGCGAAAAAGGAGAAAAGAAAAAAATGAGACCATAAAAGTTACCTTGACTAACAATGACATACTCCTTTAGCATCGCTATAGCCGAGGCTTTGGTTTTTTGAAAACTCATGTTAACAAAGCTGCCTAATAGGGTGTTAAACATAATAAATATAAAGGTACTGGTTTGAACGGCAGGCGATCTGACTTGACTGAAACCAAGTGTTTACTGATTTAGAAATTAATCTTTGACGGCGTTAGCAAAATCTGACTTTAAGTTTTAATATTGCAGAGTTATAAAAAATATCGCTCGGAGAGAAGGAATCTTAAAGAAATTGCCTTTTATGTCTGTTGGGATTATCCTCTGTTTGGCATTGATTACATCTAATATGATTAAAGTTTATTTTTGGCTTGATCTTGCATATGCTTGCAATAAGGAATATAATCAATTTGTATTATGACTTGATTTTTCATTATCAATGGGTCAATTACTTGATTTGATTGTAATACCTTTTTGCATAGGCTGATGATGATGATGCTACTATCGTAGGTTTTATGACAGAGTGATTATACATTTAGCAACCATACATGTAATTTAAAGTACATGTTAATACTATTTGAAGTGCCAAACAGCGTTTACACTTTATCTTATGACTATGTTTTGTATCCCTGTATATTGAAAAACAATTCATCAGTCATTGATTAAATGAAATTGACCTATAGGCATATATTATTATCTTCCCGAGTAAACCGTTTCCTAACATTATCTGAAGAGGAAATTTCCAGTCTGAGATATGCTTTTGGGCGCCTAAGGCCAGTTGAATAACCGGGCCGAATTGTGTAATGTTCATTGTTCTTAAGTTCATTATGAAAGAAATGAGAGCTCATTTTTTATCTCATATTTTTCCAGCCCTCCTTACTGCCCCCCGGGCTGTATCCACTTTGCCCTCCCCCGTCTGTCACCAGGGTAACTGTATGTGGAGGTGTCTCATTTCGGATGACAAGAGAAGGACTGAAAAAGTTCCTAATAATCGAAATGAAGGTCTCATCAAGTAGCAGTGTTTTGTTTAGGAAATAAATTTAGTAAGAGCTGTCATGATTAAAAACTACAAAGAGCGTTAATTTGTAACAAATTACATTACGAAATATGTTACCACTATATAGATGACCTGTGAAAGGTGAATTTCAACATTAAATATGGATATAATATGCATGTAGAACTAGATGATCTTTCCCCGCCGCCGGTTGCGCCCCTTGGATTCGATACAAAGTTTCCCCGTGGGCAGCAAATCAAGTTCTAAGTATATGGTTTTACAAGCAAATACGTTGTGTGATGTTAATGAGGTGGAGAGGAAGGTACATCCGCAGTAGTAGCCCATTTCTTCCCCGACTGAATGCAAAGAATCTGCCCCCTCCCTTCCTCCTACTGAAACTTTTCCCCGACTGACAATCGGAGGTGGAAGGGGAAACACCACTGGTATCAATAAGATTTGTTCAATATTCAATAACCGATCTCTTATCGGTGGAAATGTGCAAATTAATCTAAATTCCTCTTAGTACTCACCTACGGTACTTGATGTATCGAAGTTTCCAAGAGCTACCATCTTGTATTTGGTACCTTCATCACTTACGCGGAAGAGATTGTACTTCGCAAAATAAGATTCATCGGTTTTGGACACGAAGTCAATCCGAAGTTCGTAGTCCTTTTGATTAGTGATGTACGCTAGTTTCTCATTACCCAACCAGAATTCTCGACTGAGAAAACCAAAGCCTTCTTTGTAGTCGTTCCAGACTCTATCGAAGTCAACACTGCCGTCCATTCGACGTTGAAAAACCTTTGAACCAAAACATAAGAAAAAGATTTAGAAAAAGGAAATTGTGTTTCAGTCTAACATGTTAACTTAAATGTACGTCAATGTTGGGTGACTATCATTTCTGATGTCATTTAAGAAATATCTTCTCAAAATATGTTGAATAAGTTCAACTTTATAAAAAAGTAAACGTAATCGGATGAAGTTCAAAGATTCAAAGAAACAATTCGCGAATATAATATATTGTGCCTATTAATAATTGACTGTAGATACAGAAATCATTTTCTTTCTTCTTAG
>KN883108.1:12162-25677 GCA_000934455.1 Apostichopus parvimensis | reverse complement strand
AGGCTGGATCTCGAGTGAGATACAATAATTAAATTAGGTAAGTGATTGGAAGTAAAACAGCCAATGTTTGGTTTTTGCAAAGCTTTCGAGCAAAACTAGCTCTTCTTCACCGAAAGTGACAAGGAGTAGCAGGAATCACTTCAATCTCCAAAATCATTCAATTGAGAATTTGCGTGTTAATGCCATATGACCAGAACGATTCTTGGACAGATAAATCTATGAAAGGAAAAGGGGAAAATTTCTGGGAACTAAACCTAAAGACCACGGCACCATTCGGTTCAAACATCAGAAACGATTTGCCGTCCGAGATAAACCAAAACATATCCTTTGCAATTACGACGGAATCGGATTAAAATAATCCGACGCGGATTAAAATAATCCGAATTTCTAAAACTTCTGCTCAATTCAGCAGAAATCAGTAAGTCGCTTGGACTTTACAACCATGCCGACAATCTTCTCTATAAAATAGTTTAATTCCTGCTACTCCTTGTCAGTCCATTAAATCGATTACTATAGATTAAATTCGGTTTTAATTTCGCAAACGTAACATATATAAACATAATAAAGAGTCGTGGTCAACATACCATCCAGTTGCCACCATCTACAGAGTTGTTACAGTACACAGGGAACGGCTCAAGATATCCATCTGGTTGTATGAGGTAGACACCGTCTGAAGATTCCCCGTCACATTGTTCAAAGACTTCCTTACAATCTCGAGGGTAGTCAGGTTGTTGATAGAAAAAGTATGAAGAACTTTCTGTTGGTATGATTTCAGAAAGGTAATAACGTAAGATAACATCAAAACTAATTTGAAACGTCAGGTTACATATTTGGAAATGAGGTTAGAGCAAGCGAGGGTAGATGGAAAGGGGGGGGGGGGGTTCCGCTCCCCTGGCCACCCTGAAAAAAGGGAACGATAAATATTTGTCTTATACTTTAAGACAATGAGGCAACGTCAGAAGATAATGACTTACAAGTCAGAAAATCTACCATCTGAATTAAACATCAATTGTAACACCTAACTTGCCAATTGTTTAAAAACATTTATTATTTTCTTATGCTACTTGTAGCTATTCCATCATGTATTTGAATCGTTTTACAAAAATGTTACGTCGACAATTAAATATGAAGAAACTTGAAATTGAAAGTTCACAAGCTAACATGTTAATATACATTCTTAGTTTGAATGCATTGTTCTTTGGAAAAAACTAAAACAACACTACTTATTTAAACATACTAATGACAATCTTATATGTTAAGAGAGTAGACGTTTAATTCATTATTGCCTTAATGTGAAAGGAAGATTTGTCATATAAACAGTGCGTTAAATTTTACTAATGATGCAAGGTTTCGAATCTTATTACTGTGTTTTTATATTTTCGAGGACACAAAGTCATAAAATAAAAGTTAAGAGAATATATTTATGAGAGAACATGTTCCAGACTGCATTTTGAAAGTGAATTTTCCATTTAGTGCTAGATCAAAGTATTATGGAAAATCAAATATATCTTGTTCATCAAATCTTCATGAATTGATTGTTCCGTAATTTTCTACTAATTATGGTCTAGTAGTTGACCTCAACGTGCGCCTCCATATGAATTTTGTAACTATATTGATCACTGCAGAATAGTTTCGAGTAAAGTTTTGGAAGTAAGCTTTGTTGATTGAATGTTCTGTACTCACCAGACGTCTCTCTTCTGCCACGAACAGAGCCATGATCCGAAACTGCCTGACCCTCCTATATTGATGAAATCCAAAGAGATCTTTATTGTTATGATCCATTTCGATTTTGTTGAGTCCAATGTCAAACGACATTCGAAGGACTTACTTAGAATTACAGATTAAATCCTTTCATGGAGGGAGAAATATACCTATGACCAAAACACATGAATATATCTACGTGAATTAAACCCATTGGCATTTTCTAAGACAAATACTGTAACGCCTGTCATGATAATTACTGTAATTCCTGTCTGTATACAATGGAATGATATCGAACAACGAATCTGGTAATCTGGTAATCGAATCTTTTTCACTGCAAATTAATCAGTCTCTCTTATTCCCTTTTTTTTTAATTTTAAATTTCTCTCTATATTGTTGTATATCATTAATGTTTAGATAAGAGTTACAGAAGAAGGTAAATCAACAGCCAATTGAATGATTCTACCAATCTTCGAAAATTAACTAAAAAAATATGAAACAACTGTGTTTCTAATTTGGAAGACCGAGTTTAAACACATATTATATTGCGATACTGCAGAGGAATAAATCATATTTATGATTTATGATTCGAAATATAATAATTGTTACAACTTTAGGAAAACAAGAAGGCCAACGTATAGTTTGAGCAAAATATTAATAAAAAGGAAATCGCGTGACGTGCAAATCAGAGAACTAGTTCATATACCGTACTAGATATCTGTTAATTTATGTGCGTGTGTATTAAGCTTACAAATACAATAAAATTGACGAAAAACTCACTCGAATACAACAGCAAAAAGTTGTTAAGAGCAAAGAGATTAGTGACATTAGGCACTGAGCTGATAGTTCATGAATGTTTATGCGCTGGTGACGCAATGTTTATTAAAATATTAGCACACACGATACCGCCAAAGTTTCCTGCAACATTAACCACATCATCCACTAGCTACTTTTAAAGCGACTTAATTAAATTGTTAAAATATATCCATTTAAAGTATATACAGCCCCAAATATCGGTTTACTGTTGCAGTATAATACCCTATTAGCTTTACCATACATCGTAGTGTTTGAAACTACGAATATCATATAACATGTAATCTTCGCATTTGTATATAAAGTAATACATGCCCGAATTGTATTTAAATAAACATTTATTCCCACTTTAGCTGAGTCTTCGAATAATTAAAAATAAAATTCAGAAACCAACAACTCTCTGCTTATAAATTATAAAAAAAACCTCCTCTTAGAGTTAGCTGTTTGTTAACCGAAATTATATGTTCTATTTTTACACTAAATAAGCTGAAATTGCTGGGTTAGTCCATTTATTTTAATGTTAAGACTTAAACTTTTTAATATTCGCCTTGTCCCTATACATTCGATCTTTGCTCTCAATTTATCCCAACATTGAATTATCTGTAAATGTATAAAATATTCGCCATAGGTTGCAATATGGTTTCGTGTTTCCTGTTTGGTTTGTTTTGTCATTATTAAGTAATACCAACATAGCATACACAGTTCTTTTATAACATCTGAAAGCAAAATAATTTACGGCACATAATATTATGAACTAGCGGCGACTGCTCAAAGAAAAAAAGCACTGCAAAGAAAACGTTGTTTCTATATGTAACAAGAAAAATATTTTAAAAAGTAAGAAATGGAATATTGGTACTATTTAAATCGATACATTCTAATTAATCAACTCGGTATCTAAAAATAATTGGAATTCATACATTAGATGTATATTTAAACTGAAATTACAATGAAAGAGAAGCACAACATATTAAAACTTTAAAGGAATAAAGAGAAGATTTTAGATTATTTTTTTGGGAAAACTTGTTTGGCATATACGTTGGAAAGTATGTATTTCTTAGTCGTCACGAGCTAAAGCGATAACATTATAGTTTTCGACACTGAAAAAAGATTCCCTCAATTTACTGTTTTGCCTTTTCTGTAAACTGTATAATTCCTAAAGTGCTATACGGGAAGTGCACTACATTTTGTATGTACTACAGTTTATAAAAATATAAACATTGCATATAAGATTCACCACATATGCAGAATATTGTTAGACCTACCTGTGGTAACACGTTTATTAAATCCCCCATGCTTTGAATTCTTTTAATGTTTATTTTATATTTCAATTTTTAAATCGACGAAATAAATGAACACGGCAGCCACTATATAAAATATAACACAAAGACACCAAAATATGGATATGAAATAAAGCAACAAATGCTAAATTTGGTGGGGGGGGGGAGTATTTTTTTTTTTTTTCAATTTTGATAACTTTTGGCAGTAATAAATAATTTTTGTACCAGTACTTCTTTCTAACTGAACTATATAATTGTAACAAATTGTTACAAAAGGAGTCAAAATTAAAGAATAATTTAAGAAAGATGATGGATTAAAATGTTCATTTAAAGATACTTACTACTTGAAGTAATCTGGTCAGGCCTGATGAACAGATGAGAAACATCCAGAATTCAATATTGTACAACAAAAAATTCATCTTGGAACTGATGAGTTGTCTGGTCGGATCACGATCACAAAGTGAAATGAATCGTTGCAAACGAAACACTTTGACAAGCTAGACTGACTTATATCGAACTAATATCGTTAGAAACTATAGATGACATTAATGTCCATTTCGCACTGCATTTGTAAGTACCAATGAACGTACACTCTTACGATGGTTTACGTTATTATGCTTTTCCGTCGAAGGATATAATGTCCGCCGTAAAGACAAGTTATTTGTTGGCTTTGTTTCAACTTCTGAAGCAATGTCATGATTTGTAAACGTGTCATAAGTCTAGTATACACATATTGTATTGTTAATTGCATAAAGGTGGAAACTTGATGTTATATGGAAAATGCGCGTGTCAGTTTGTAAAGTGTAGTTGTTAAATGCCAACGTCATACGCATGGCTACAATTAAGGTGTTGTGAGGACATAGATTGTTAATTTGACGAAATTGTGGCTTTCATCTACCAAGGAAGAAATAGTGGAGCTGAGGGAATGCGGGTGGGGGTGGGGGGGTGGATTAGTACCACCACCACAGGATCAAACATGAAAAATACGGCTTCCCACTTGAAAGTGCCAACTATAGTGTGCACATTTGTTAATCGCAAAGGAATTTGAAGTACGTACTAAAAAATGATAGTTAATATTTCCGGAACGGTTGGGGTTATTATACAGTTGTCTTCACATCAACTGATACTTCTAACTGCCCCTTGAAGCCCCCCCCCCCCAACATGCCTATTTCAGCCCTCTTCTGCGTAGCGCCTGTTTGTCTAGTGTAATGTCCTATTTCGAAAGCTAAATTATTGATGTTCAATTTTGGTATATTGGTTCCTTACAAAGATATTGATTCGCCAGCAAACAAACATTCACCAGAGATACATGTATAGCTAAATGGGAGATGCATATGCAAAGACCTCGAAGACGCATGCCAATAACGAAACACTAAAGAGAGGAACATGTTAACCGTCCTCCTGTGTTTTTACTGATTGTACATCTTGAATCAATGACCTTTTACGTATTTTGAAGGTACAGACGTCAAAACAGTTCCCAGTGACTGGTGAACATGTTGCCATAGCAGTCGAATACATCCTGAAAGCAACATCAGAGAAGGATACATCTTCCCCCTCCCCCTCCCCCCCCCCCCCACAAACACACACACACACATCAGGACGCGACATCTGCTGATGGATGGCCGCCAAGATCATCAAGCAACAAAGTTAACTCATGGGATATTTCTTTCTTTAGTTTATTTTTATTTAATGTTTTATCATTATGCATATTATATAAACCGACAGAAACAGTTACATAGTAACGTTCATAACACGAGTTATAACGTGCAACTTCAATTTATTAGTGAAATTATAAATGGTGGTCATAACGAATATCATATACTTGCAATATACATAATTGATCAATTTAAGCATAATTCTGTGACCGTTTCATGTCTGTTTTCTCCCAGCAATGGCGTATCACAAATTAGTTACACTGTGTTTAGCTAATAGTTGTAATTCCTTCATTATAATGGATCATAATGGTTTGACATATATAGAAGGAGGACAAATGTTGCCACCACTAATATTGCAAACTACATACAGACAACACAGTCAAGACCGCGCTGATTAGTTCGAATTCCAAAATCCAAACAATTTTTAAAATCAGTTTGAAGGCCGAGAAAATGAAGGAAATTTAGAAGAACGTTCCTTTCTTTACATGGTTGAAAGGAATATTTCATAATTGACGGTTTTAATTTCATGACTTGTTTGTTTTTTTTTGTTTGTTTTTTTGGAGGGGGAGGGTTGTTTTGCAAGTTACTGTGGTATCTTTTCCCTTCTTGTCTCGTATGTTGATATCTACAGTGGACGTATCTTCATTTCTACGTATTGGATGTTGTGATTACCACCGGGAAAACTATACCAGTAAGGGCCACTACTCCAAGGATAGTTCGGCATGGAATGTTCACAGGAATTGAACCACCATCCGTTATGATGATAATTTGCACAGTGATAAGTAGAATGAAGGTCGTTATCTCGATCAGTTGTGGAGAAAGGCATTCCTCGATGATAGCTCAACTTATCGACTGCGAAAAAGGAGAAAAGAAAAACATGAGACCATAAAAGGTACCTTGACTCACAATGACATACTCCTTTAGCATCGCTATAGCCGAGGCTTTGTTTGTTTTTGAAAACTCATGGCTGCCTAATAGGGTGTTAAACATATTAAATATAAAGGTACTGGTTTGAACGGCAGGCGATCTGACTTGAATGAAATCAACTTTTCACTGATTTAGAAATTAATCTTTTACGGCGTTAGCAAATCTGACTTTAAATTTTAATATTGCAGAGTTATAAATTATATCGCTCGGAGAGAAGGAATCTGAAAGAAATTGCCTTTTATGTCTGTTGGGATTATCCTCTGTTTGGCATTGAATAGGCCTACATCTAATATTATTCAAGTTTTCAGCTTAATCTTGCACATGCTTGTAATAAAGAATATTATGTTCTTGATTTTTCATCAGAACATGGTTCAATCAATTGATTTGATTGTAATACCTTTTTGCATAGGCTGATGATGATGCTACTACCGTAGGTTTTATGACAGAGTGATTATATATTTAGCAATCATACATGTAATTTACAATACAAGTCGATACCATTTGAAGTGTTTAACAGCGTTGACACTATATTATGACTATGTTTTGTATCCCTGTATATTGAAAAAAAAATCACCAGTCCTTGATTAAATGATATTGACCTATGGGTATATTATGATCTTCCCGAGTAAAACGTTTCCTAACATCTGAAGAGGACATTTCCGGTCTGAGATATGCTTTAGGGGTGCCCAAGGTCAGTTGAATAACCGGGCCGACTTTTGTAATGTTCAAGGTTCTTAAGTGTACTATGAAAAATTAGAGCACATTTTTCCGGGCCCCCTTACTGCCCCTGTGCTGTATCCGCTTTGCCCTCCCCCGTCTGTCATCAGGGTAACTGTATCTGGATGTGTCTCATATTCGGATGACAAAAGAAGGACTCAAACAATTCCTAATAATCGAAATTAAGGTATCATCGTTTTTTTTTAAAGTAGCAGCGTTTTGTTTCGGGAGAACATTTACTAAGAACTGTCATAATTCGAAAAATACAAAGAGCTTAATTTGTAACAAATAACATTACTAAAAAATGTCACCACAATATAGGTGATCTGTGAAAGGTGCATTTCAACATTAAATATGTATGTAATACGCATGGAGAACTAGATGATCATTCCCTGCCGCCGGTTGCGCCACTTGGTTCGATACAAAGTTTCCCCGTGGGCAGCAAATCAAGCTCTAAGTAGATGGTTTTCCAAGCAAATAGTTTGTGTGATGTTAATGAGGGGAGAGGAAGGTACATCCGCAGTAGTAGCCCATGTCTTCCCCGGCTGAATGCAAAGAATCTGCCCCCCCCCCCCACTCCTCCTCCTACTAAACCCTTTCCCCTCGGCTGAAGATCGGAAGTGGAAGAGGAAACACCACTGGTATCAATGAGATTTGTTCAATATTCAATAACTGATCTCTCATCGGTGGAAATGTGCACATTTATCTAAATTCTTCTTAGTACTCACCTACGGTACTTGATGTATCGAAGTTTCCTAGAGCAACCATCTTGTATTTGGTACCTTCATCACTTACGCGGAAGAGATTGTACTTCGCAAAATAAGGTTCATCGGTTTTGGACACGAAGTCAATCCGAAGTTCGTAGTCCTTTTGATTAGTGATGTACGCTAGTTTCTCATTACCCAACCAGAATTCTCGATTGAGAAAACCAAAACCTTCTTTGTAGTCGCTCCAGACTCTATCGAAGTCAACACTGCCGTCCATTCGACGTTGAAAAACCTTTGAACCAAAACATAAGAAAAAGTTCTAGAAAAAGGAAATTGTGTTTCGGTCTTACATGTTAAACTTAAATGTAGATCAATGTAGAGTGACTACCATTGCTTATGTCATTTTACCGACCAATAGAAGGAGCACAATATAGTAATTGAACTACTGGACCAAAAGCTAAAAATAAAAACATAAACAAAAAATCATAATTGAAATTGTATATATACACATACGTGGATTACACTTAAACTATTCTATCATACATACTAATTAATCGTGACAGCTCTTTCAATTTATCTTCTCAAACAATTGTAAACAAAACTATCATAATTAATGAGTACATTAAATCAATTACTATAATTTACCGAAGATAAGTTCGGTTTTAATTTCGTGAACGTAACAAATACAATTTAGTTTAAAGTGATGTGGTTAACATACCATCCAGTTGCCACCATCTACAGAATTGTTACAGTTCACAGGAAACGGCTCAATATATCCGTCTGGTTGTATGAGGTAGACCCCATCTGAAGATTCCCCGTCACATTGTTCAAAGACTTCCTTACAATCTCGAGGGTAGTCAGGTTGTTGATAGAAAAAGTAAGAAGAACTTTCTGTTGGTATGATTTCAGAAAGGTAATAACGTTAGATAACATCGAAACAAATTTGAAACAACAGATTACATATTTGAAAGTGAAGTTAGCGCAAGCGAGGGTGAATGGAAAGGGAGGGTCCCCCCCCTCCAGCTCCCCGCCCAAGAGAAAAGGGGAACGATACATATTTGTCTCAACTTTAAGACAATGAGGCAACGTTAGTAGATAATGACTTACATGTCAGTAAATCTACCATCTGAATAAAATATCAATTGTAAAACCTAACTTGCCAATTGTTACAGAACATTCATTATTTTCTGATGCTATTTGTAGCTATTCCATCATGTATTAGAATCGTGTTAAATACATGTTACGTCGAAAATTTAATATGAAGAAACTTGAAATTGAAAGTACACAAGCTAACATGTTAATATACATTCTTAGTTGGAAATGCGCTGTACTTTGAAAAAAAAACAAAAAAAAACAACACTACATATTTACACATACTAATGACTATCTTATATGTTAAGAGAGTAGACGTTTAATTCATTATTGCCTTAATGTGAAAGGAAGATTTGCCATATAAACAGCGCGTTCAATTGTACTAATGATGCAAGGTTTCGAATCTTACCACTTTTTTTTTAAATGTTTTCGAGGACACAAGTCATCAAATAAAGGTTAAGAGAATATATTTATGAGAGGACATGTTCCAGACTGCATTTTAAAAGTGAAATTTCCATTAAGTGCTAGATCAAAATATTATGGTAAATCAAAAATTTCTTGTCCATCAAATCTGTATGAATTGATTGTTCCGTAATGTTCTACTAATTATTGTCTAGTAGTTGACTTCAACGTGCGCCTCCATATGAATTTTGTTACTATATTGATCACTGCAGAATAATTTCGAGTAAAGTTTTGGAAGTAAGCTTTGTTGATTGAATTTTCTGTACTCACCAGACGTCTCTCTTCTGCCACGAACAGAGCCATGGTCCGATATTGCCTGACCCTCCTATATTGATGAAATCCAAAGAGATCTTTTTTGTTAAGATCAATTTTGTGTTTGTTGAGTCCAATGTCAAACGACATTCGAAGGGCTTACTTTGAATTACAGATTAAATCCTTTCACGGAGGAAGAAATATACCTATGACCAAAACACGTCGAATTGCAAGAAAATATCTACGTGAATTAAACCCATTGGCATTTTCTATGACAAATAACGCATGTCGTGATAATTACAGTAATTCCTGTCTGTATGCAAATGGAATGATATCGAACAACGAATCTGTTAAAAGTTTCTATCATTTTCACTGCAAATTAATCAGTCTCTCTTCTTCCTTTTTTTAATTTTAAATATCTCTCTATATTATTGTATATCATTAATGTTAAGATAAGAGTTACAGATGAAGGTAAATCAACAGCTAATTTGATAATTCTACCAATCTTCGAAATTAACTTAAACAAATATCAAACAACTGTGTTTCTAATTTGGTAGACCGAGTTTAAACACATCTTATATTGCGATACTGCAGAAGAATAAATCATATTTCTGATTTATTATTCCAAATATAATAATTGTAACAACTTTAGGAAAACAAGAAGGCTTAGGTATATTTTAAGCAAAATATTAATAATAAGTAAAGCGCGTGACGTGTAAATCAAAGAACTAATTCATGTACCGTACTAGATATTTGTTAATTTATGTGAGTGTATATTAAGCTAACACATACAATAAAATTGACGAAATACTCATTCGAATACAACGGCAAAATATTGTTAAGAGCAAGGAGATTAGTGACATTAGGTAATGAACTGATAGTTCATGAATGTTTATGCGCTGGTGACGCAATGTTTATTAAAATATTAGCACACACGATACCGCCAAAGTTTCCTGCAACATGAACCACATCATCCACTAGCTACTTTTAAAGCGACTTATTTCAATTGTTAAAATATATCAAGTTAAGGTCTTTTCATCCCCAAATATCGGTTTACTGTTGCAGTATAATACCCTATTACCTTTACCATACATCGTGGTGTCTGAAACTACGAATATAATCTAACGTGTAAATCTTCGCATTTGTATATAAAGTAATACATGCCAGACATTCATTTAAATTAACATTCATTCCCACTTTAGCTGAGTCTTCGAAAATTTAAAACTAAAATTCAGACACCAAAAACTCTTTGCTGCTTATGAATTATAAAAAAAAAACTTCTTCTCAGAGTTAGCTATTTGTGAACCGAATTTTTATGTTCTATTTTCACACTAAATTAACTGAAATTGCTGGGTTAGCCCATTTTTTATGTTGACACTTGCCCTTTATAATATTCGCCTTGTCGCTATACATTCCATCTTTGCTCTCAATTTAACCCATCATCAAATTCCCTGTAAATGTAGAATATATTCGCTGTTGGTTGCAACATGATTTAGTGTTTTCCGTTTGATTTGTTTTGTCATTATTAAGTTATACCAGCATAGCATAGTTCTATTGCAACATCTGTCAGCGAAATAAGTTTACCGGCACATCACATAATATTATAAACTAGCGATAACTGCTTCCCAAATAAGCATTGCGAGATACCGTTTTTTTCTTTACGTAACAAGAAAATATTAAAAAGAAGAAAAAGGAATATTGGTACTATTTGAATGACTAAATTCTATTTATTCAACTCGGTATCTAAGAATAATTGGAATTCATACTTTAGATTTCTCTTTAAACTGAAATTACAATGAAAGAGAAGCACAAAAACATTAAAGGAATAAAGAGAAGATTTTATATTTATTTTTCTGGGAAAAGTTGTTTGGGATATACGTTGAAAAGTATTTATTTCTTAGTCGTCACGTGCTGTAAAGGTTAAATGATATTTTTCTACACTTACAAAACATTTTGATAATTTATTGTTTTGCTTTTTTCTGTAGACTGTATAATTAATACCGTACTATACGGGAAGAACAATACATTTATATGTACTACAGTTTAGACCAAAATATAAATTGCATATAAGATTCACCACATATGCAGAATATTGTTAGACCTACATATAATTACATTTTTATTACATCCTCCATGCTTTGAATTCTTTTAACGTTTATTTTATATTTTCTTTTCAAATCGACGAAATAAATGAAGGATGTTTAAACGAGGCAGCCACTATATAAAATAAAACCTAAAGCCATCAAAATATGAATATAAAATAAAGAAAAAGTTTCCACAGTGGGGTAAATTTAGTTCATATGTTCAATTTTGATAACATTTAGAAGTAAGACATACGTTTTGTAACAGTTTTTCTTTGTAGCTGAAATATATAATTGTAACAAATTGTTACAAAAGGGGTCAAAATTAAAGAATAATTCAATAAAATTAATGGAGTAAAATTTTCATTTAAAGATACTTACTACTTGAAGTAATCTGGTCAGGCCTGATGAACAGATGAGAAACATCCAGAATTCAATATTGTACAACAAAAAATTCATCTTGGAAATGATGAGTTGTCTGGTCGGATCACGGTCACAAAGTGAAATGAATCGTTGCAAACGAAACAATTTGACAAGCTAAACTTACTAATATCAAATATGAAGAACTAATAGCGATAGAAACTATAGATAACATTAAAGTCCATTTAGCACTGCATTTGTAAGTACTCTAATAGGCCCTTGTCTGTTATTGGCTGTACCCGATATACCAATGAACGTACACTCTTACGATGGTTTACGTCATTATGCTTTTCCGTCGAAGGATATGATGTTTGCCGTAAAGACAAGTTATTTGTTGGCTTTGTTTCAACTTCTGAAGCTATGTCATGATTTGTAAACGTGTCATAAGCCTAGGACACTCATTGTAATTTTAATTGTATGATGGTGGAAACTTGATGTTATATGGGAATATGCGCACGTCACTTTGTTAGGTGCAGTTGTTAAATACCAAACGTCAGACGCTTGGCTATAATGTAGGTGTTTTGAGGACATAGATTGTCAATTTGACCAAAATGTGGCATCCATAAACCAAAAGAGGTATGCTGAGTTCATCCACCAAGGAAGAAAGAGGGGATCCAGGGGGGGGGGGAAGGACCATCACACGATGAAACATGACGCCAGGAGCTATACATTTTGCTAACCTGATATTATCCGTAACTGTGTAATGTAAACAAAAGGGAGAAGAGAGAGAACTATTTGGTTTACCAATTTTCTTAATTGCTGTTTTATCCATTTGTGGGTGTAAGACCACTGTTTGGCCAACACACACTACCCCTCCCAGCCCCCGTACGTACTCATCTGTCTAACCCAGGCTGTAGATACAGTGAAGTTAGAGTATTGGAAACGTTATGCTGAGTGAGTAAAACAAAACTCATTCTATACAACCCTCGTCATCCATTAATGACATATAAATTGAAGTCATTCAGTTGGAACAAGCTGTTTTATGCTTAAATGCTTGTTTAAATATATTTTGCAATTCCAATTGTCGTAAAACCTTTGATCAAGCAAAAACCTAACCAATTTATAAAATGTGACTGTAAAAGGGTGTGTTTCTTCTTGGCCAATGAGAAAGTGCCTCATCTTTATTCATTAGGTAAGGTCATGCCTTCTGCCGTTTGATCATTCCTTCAGGTGGCATAAAGAGATCAAATGGCTCATCAGCATTCTTGATCTGCGTAGGGTCAGTTGTATGAACAAAGTTCTACTGTATACTTTACATGTTACTTATGCCAGGGTGTGTGTGGCAGCCTGTACTACCCATACTGATACTGTGTGACCTTTAACTGTCAACAAATTTGCGTTAGGAGTAAAAGATACCAAAGAGGTACGTTTTAACTATTACGGTTTATGGAGTTTTAAACGTAAATGTGTA
>KN883107.1:91322-101751 GCA_000934455.1 Apostichopus parvimensis | reverse complement strand
TTGTACTAAGCATGAGTATGAGTACCTAGTCTTTCACTAGGCATGGGTATGAATACCTAGTCTTACACTAAGCATGACTATGAGTAGGGGGAAGTTGGTCCTAGTTGATCTACCCTAGTTTTGCAGTTGCATCTGCCCAGAGTACGAGAACAAATCCATGAGTGTGAGTATGCACAAAAGTGTGGCCACACCAGTTTACTATGATAGAATGCTAGTATGGAGTCATTACAAGTCTGGTAATGGAGAAACAAGACAGTGAACCATGTTGTCTTCTCTCAGCTCAGACATTGGTCACTATTCATAGATAGTTAATAAAATCAAAATACTCTATAAAGTGGAATAAGATATCAGGTGCTTTGTCACACAGAAGCAATAGCAATGATATGTGTGTGTTTTTATATAGATAATGTATCTGGCCCATATATGGTTCAGATATGGCATTTGATATCAGGCCCATGTATGGCATTTTATATCTGGCCCTTGTATGGCATTTTATATCCGGCCCATATATGGCATGTTATATCTGGCCCATGTATGGCATTTTATATCTGGCCCATATGGCATTTTACATCTGGTCTATAATTGGTATTTCATATCTGGCCCATATATGAATTTTGGATATCGGTGCTCATCTCAGCATTGGTGCTTGAGGATACTTTGCTGGAAGCACCGGTGTGACATGTCACATGACAACACAGCCATGGATGTTCAGTGTCAAATGTTAGCATACTGCAGACACTGGCAGTCATGTGCGTTTGCCATTCAAATGCCAGTCGTATGTGACTGGTATAATAGTAACATCCAAAAAGAGGAATAAATATCAGGTGACCTGTCACATGATAACAAACGCATCTGTGTATGTTGTCCTTAGTCAGCCGAGATACTGATAGACATCGTTTGTAAGACACCCAGCATTATCATATACATGAGTAAACTCAAGAGAGAAGAGACATCATTGTCAGGTGACCTGTCACATGGTAACATTGTCTCCTCATCTGTTAGCCTATACCTTGACAATGTGTTTCTTATGACACAATGGGTTACCAAGATTGAGATATGGTGTCATGATGGATTTCGTCACCCACCCTTAGTGTTCATCTTTCAGTGCTGATGTAATTGTTACCCCCGGGTCCCATGGGTTAGGGCTGCTACCGGGGTGGTTCTCTTTAGAGCTGCAGAAAGGAAACCGAGAACATATGAGGCGAACAGCTCAATTGGCAGATATAGCAAGCAACTTTTACTATTCGATCAACTGGCAGTAATTTAGCTTATTTCCAGTGTAAAACACATTAAAGGAGCTACACAATGCATCCAGCCAAGTAATTAATGTCAGACGCCCTCTACTTTTCTCCAACTTCTGATTCCTTCTGATTCAGTGTTGTACCATTGTTAATATGTAGGATGACTTCCTGCCAATGCTCTCAAGGCAGATGTTGTAGAAGGTGAAGTGGAGATGAAGGGGGAAAGCTGGATTTGAATACACTATGTATTACTAACAAAGATTACAACAATGACAGAAGGGAATTCCACTCAAATAGACCAAACCAAATCTAATCCTCCTTCACCTATTGTTGTGCATGCCTTGGTAAACAGTAAACACTGAATAGTACAGAACTTGGTGGATTCAAATTGGCCAAGTATAATTGGAAAGTATGCATAGCATTGATAGATTTTATGAGAAGTTTGCATCCCCTGAAGCATAGATCTACTGAAAACAAATACAAAATATAAATGCTGACGAACACATGGCACAAACAATGTTGCATACCATAGACTATATAGTGCAGACTAAATAAATTACCAAAACAGAATGTGACTTTCTATGTTGGGTTTCACTTACCTTAGAATGAAGCTTTGCCTAGCTACATACCAAGTGAAGCAAAACAACTAGATCTATAAGGAAAGTTGGAAAGTGAATGTGGTTGAAGTACAGCCTATACTAAGCTTGCACGGTTTCGTGAAAACTTACAACCGGTTTTTCTCTAGCAAAAAACCGAATCTGGCTCAAAAACCGGTTTTTTTTCCCCGCCCGAATTGCATTGAAAACATCCAAATCTCGATCGCTAAGATGCGTATTTTTGAAGCTTTACCAACAGCGGTCCAAGTCTAGTTTGTTCGCAGTAAAGGGTAAAAAAGTAAGGAGAATAAATTCAAGAAATGTTACTGCCTTCATGACTCTCATTTTATTACCCACGTTAACTAAACTGAAGTAAAAATGTCGAAAAGAAATGTTAGTGAAATGTTTTCTTTAAGTTTTAACATCACGTACACGTATCGTTTGTCTTGTGTTTACTGTACTTCACGAAGTTCAAATTCGTGTTCAAAAAATATTATATGTTATATTTTCGGAGATTAGGGCCGAGCGTAAACCCTGTTATGACCAATTGGAGATCGTAAAAAAAATTGCTTTACAATATGATTGGTCCAATATATTCAGTAGTGGCTGACAAAGTGTTCGAAGGTACCAAATTGCACGAGGTTCTAGCCATGTTCGCGGGTGGTGTCTTGGCGGTAAAATAAATTTCTCTTCAAGGAGTGAAGAGATTTTACCGTCTACACTTTCCAGTATAAGTTGAAAATATCGCTGGCAAAAGCGGGGATTAGGTCGGCAAAGAATATAAATTGTTAACGTTAAAGTTGGAAACATGTGTTCATCAACGTAAACGAAAAACCAACTGAGAGAGGCCTTGTCTGATAACTGATAAGAAGAAATATTGAAAGGAAACTTACAAAGAAAAGAAAATCTATTAGCGTACAAAGAAGAATTGTCCAACAGCAACATCTGTAATTTCCAGCCATGTATGCAACATTTTTACTCCTTTAATATTCCTTGACTCAAGCCTGACGCCAGGTGTACAGTAGCTTGTGAATATTGGGCTGTGATTGGTCTAATGTTACTTGTTGCATCTTAGTTGTTAAACTCACAGAGCCCCCCCCCCCCTGCGGCTGTACATGTCGTATGGTATTGTGGATTGCGCAATGAACCTTTCAAGTTTTAACGATCATTTTTTGAACACGAACTGTGCTCAATGTGTTTGAAAAGATTTATTCCATATCCTCTACTGTTAAATTGAAGTTAACTAATAAGAACACAAAGAGGACAAACACGTTGGATATAACAATTTATTTTGAACTGCATCTGGTCATTTGAGTGTGTACTTCTCACAACTACTAACGTTGGCCACCAAGGTCAGTTCAATGCTACAAGGTCACCTAACTGATTCACGCATATAAGGGCTGCATAGCCTAATGTTAGGCCTAGCTATCCACCCTCAAGCACTGGTAATGGTGTGTGCCGATCGTAGCTGACAATGTCGTCTATCAGAAAAGCTTTCTCTTGTTGCAATTTACTTTCATATTGCAAAAAGAACAGTAAATAGGAGGAAACCAAAGTCAACAAACGATGGATGGAAGCTTTAACTTTGTTTTTTCCAGTATTTGCAATTCACATTTCGGTTTTTTCGGTTTTCCCGGTTTTTCGGTTTTCTTAAAATAAAAAATAGTACCGAAATTCGGTCGGAAAAAACCGGTTTCGGTACTAAAACCGGTTTACCGTGCAAGCCTAGCCTATACCTACCTTGAAATGCATTCATAGGACAAACAGGAAATTAGTTCAATTGGCCTTTCAACCAAGTTAGTTATAGCATCGTCAACTATCCTAAATTCATGCACATGTATGTTAAATTATTCTATAATGTCCATAGTAATATACTAGCCTAACCATATTTGCAATCAGATACTTATTCCTCACCATTATGAACACTATTTAAGTTTGCTTTTGCAAAAATTCTGCTAAAATCTTAATTTCAAAAGCTACACTTATAGGCAGAATCATATTCCGGGGGTTAACCACAAATGTCTATTCTTTAGAACATTGTTTTGTTGGGAGGTCTTTTTGCTGATTTTAGAGTGTTAGTCGCCTGGAGAGTAGGAGAAGGCAAGAAAACGCCATCTATTTTCAATAAGTTTTGTACAGTAGGTGCTTATATCTAATGTTGAGTGGTAGTGCTGCATTTAATTTGGTCATACTTCCAGCATTTTCAGCAAGCAATGTGTCAATTATATCAATCATAATTTCTGAATTTTCAGTGGACCATGAGTAAATTATACATCAATCAGAAGGAAATAAAAAAAAGTCAGGTTAGTAATACTAGTTAGGCCTGTCCTTAGTCACCTACAGACTACTAGTCTATGTTCCCTAACTACATGCACCCAAATGTTTGCTCCTAGCTAGGAAGGCATATATACTTTAAACAGATGTACCTGCATTGTTTTCCTTCAAAATGATGACTCCTGATGTAAATATTATTTTGAAACACTTGAAAATTATCCACTTTCTTTATGCTTCTATAAAGCATGTGGGCCAGGCATTACCCTTTTTTTAAAGTAAGCAGAAACCAATAGAAAATAAAGATTGCTACTTAGTACTTTGATCTGTGATATGCTGTCTGTCATAGATCTGTGATATTGGGAAGGCCTATCAAATGTTTGTATCATGAGTAGGCCGACATCAATTTATTTATCTTCTTGTGGATTTTTGGAGGACAAAATACCATGAACGAAATAAGGTCTCTTTGCCATTTGTAGAAATGTAAGGCTAACAGTGATGTTAACTGCACTAATAAACACTAATAAACACAGGTATTATTTTGTAAGAAATGTTGGCAGCTAAGAAGTTATAGACATGAAAGTCATTTGAAAGCTTTAGATAAAAGATTCGCGCAGTAACAGTTAAATTGATTCCCTAGCTGTACAAAATTAGTTTAGTAAGGAGTAGCCTAGTAGTACTATATTCCTATCCAACTCCGAGTCCTTGTTGAATACCCTAGCTGACCGTGGTGGCTGCAATTCATGATCGTCTAGACTATACAACTAGACTAGGCCCATATCAGATATTCAGACCAAGCCTTTGGCTATAATCACGGTATTACAGATACTTTTAACATGTGTCCTGATGTACTAACTAAGATTACCTGAATGTAGCTTGTAAGGCCTAACGTTACAGGCCTAGCCCACAGTGCTTGTAGCTAGGCCATCAACAGCATTACCGTAGTTGAATCGGTAATGAAAGTTATTTGACTTACCTAGGCCTAAGCTACTTCGACAGCGGGATTGCAATGACCGACCTCCTTCAGCGCTTTCCAGTTTTCAAAAGAATCTACCAGAGAAATTTGCCGTCTTGTTTCAATTCCTTGTCCTACGTTGCTTTGTAGAGCTAGAAACAAATTTGATGTGTATTTCGAGTAGACTGTGTCCCGGCCCTAAATGCACCTAGACCACGATATTTGTGTATAAGTATAATAATGAAGTGAATTACGGCTGTGTACGTATGTACGAGCAGGGAGCTGAGTTACATAACAACTCCCTGGTACAAGCGTTACGACTCGGCGCGGCAAGCTTGCTAGCGCTGTATGTGATGATCTGAACAGTGTACTCGGCTACAAACAGTACTGTAGATCAGTGTGTATGTTTATATGTGTACATACTGTGTGTATACTACTGTATCATGTAGAACAGTATCTGTATACATTGTTATCACTACTGGGAGTCAAGTTTCAGTGTATTGCCATAGGGATGATTTGCACACAGCATTTAGGTCCCATCAAGCGATGCTTCTTTCGGATTCACTGTATAGACCCTTTAACACTGCAACATTGATCCTAGAATATTAATCTAGGGGAATCCCCTAATTATGCGCCAAAATCGGTGGCGCCCTTCAAGTACGCTACAATATCCACGCTGTGACTTATTACACGATAGGTCTGTGCCAACGCTAGACAGTGAAGAAACAGTGAGCCTAGCTTAATAGTACAAATTTACTGCCGTACCTCTACGTGATCAACATTTTATTCAACACAATTATTACCCTTCTTGAAATACAAAGCCTAATTGACTGTTTATATTACCAGAGATCACAAGTCCTGCAACATACGAACCTTAGTTGACGCATTTAAGGGCGTGATACTCGCTGACCTAACTTATAATATTATTTATACGTAATATTCTGTGACATCGTTGCACGAGTGGTAACATATTTTTAATCTTGTATAATCCCATCGTTTGCCTTAACATCATCAACCAAGACTTAATCAAATCAAAACAAGAGTTGTTTTAATATAACTGGTTGAAGTTTTGGTATTTAACATTCAATAATTCATGTAAACTCACCTGCAGAAAGGAGACCGAGAACATATGAGGTGAACAGCTCAATTTGCAGCTATAGCAAGCGCCTAGCCTGTGAACGTACGTTCGGATCTTACATAGGCGCGGCACGCATGTACACATTTAGTGTGCGTTTAGGTACTTGTAATTTATATGGAACGCCAACTTGATTAATTTTGAAGGGGAACCTATTTTTCCGCGCAACACAGTTACCACTTATATGATGTTCAGTGGCGTAGGAAGGTACTTTTGAGTGCGGGGGTTGAAGACTGATGGCCGGCCTGGGTGAGGGGTTTAAGGGGAAGGGGTGTCCCCCTCCCCTTTGGATTTTTTTTGCATTTCCAGGTGGCCTCAGATGCAATTTGGTGCAATATAGGATATAGCACACTTCAACACCCACTCCATTTTGCAAATAAGTTTGCATTTTCACCTGGCCTTAGATGCAATTTGGTGCTCCAAATGAGATTTTTTTTCTCATTTGGAAATGAAAAAGGGGTTTTCTGACTTGCGGAGCGGGGGGGGCGGAATGATACTTCCGCCCCACCATATTTTTCACTGGGGGGCTGATGATGTTTGTTATGATTAGATAAACAACTAACTTCAGATTAGTTTAATACCTTGGCCTGGAGTGTCATGATTTTCATTACGTTATGCGTAGTAATTTACTGCTATTTTAATCACATGATTCTTGTTATAATTCAACCTTGTGTGGTGATATAGAATGCTCTCTAGAGCTAAACTAGATCAGTGCACTTAGAATAATGAGGAGAGCTGTTGGGATGTGCCATACTGTTGTATACTGTTGGGATGTGCCGTACTGTTGTATACTGTTGGGATGTGCCATACTTTTGGGATGTGCCATACTGTTGTATACTGTTGGGATGTGCCATACTTTTGGGATGTGACATGCTGTTGTATACTGTTGGGATGTGCCATACTTTTGGGATGTGACATGCTGTTGTAAACTGTTGGGATGTGCCATACTGTTGGGATGTGCCATACTGTTGGGATGTGCCATACTGTTGTTAACTGTTGGGATGTTCCATACTGTTGTATACAGTTGGTATGTGCCGTACTGTTGCATAATTGTGACAGTCGAATGCACAATCTGGTTTTAATGTGTGGTCTCTGTGGAACCGATGGTTAACCTTAATATTCACATGAAGAAGTTTACTGGGTTGAATTGTTGTTGTGTAACTAGTGTTGGAAGTTGTCAATATAATAAATTTGAGACACATCCATGTAAAATAGTTTTCTTTCTTGTTTTTTTTGGGGGGAGGAGAGGGGGGGGGTCTGTTTGACACTTTTTTGGCTCTTTTACCAAAAAATAATCCCTACAGGTATGTATAGCCTCTCAGATACCACATTATGAAACAGCTAGTTAGCCTACCATGTGTAGACTTGTGTACGACCTAGTTCATGTCTTAATTACCCAAATCTTGTGGCCTATATGTACAGAAAACTTTACCAGGAAACTTTATGCAGGCGCGTATCCAGGGGGCGTTGCGGGCGCGCGCCCCCCGGGTAAGAAAACGAGGAGAGAAAATAAAAGAAAAAGGGGAAAAAAGAGGGGGGAAAGAGGAGGAATGAGAAGGAGGAAGGGAAAAGAAAAAGAGAGAAAAGGGAGAAAAGGACGCATCCATCACTTCTTGAGATTGTTCCCATCAGCATGAAAACGCGCGCCCACAACCCTACGCCCCACCCATCTAATCGCTTCCCGATGAGTTACGAGACTTAATTAATGACCTTCGCCCGTAGTACCAAGACCTTGACAAAATCCGGCAACACACCACTTCATCGATAACAAGTGATCGGGTTGTGTATTAGTGACGTCTATAGGTCGTGCGCTGATCTACTTGGTGTGTGACCACTCCCAACTTTGCAATTTCCCACGATCAGGCCCCGAAAAATCCAAGAAATCCCAAGGGCACTGTACTGTATGGATATCTAGCAATATCTAGCGATATCTAGGAATGAAAATCCCAACATCTTCCCTAAACTGAAGGCAGATAGAGAATCGAAGCCTTCAGTGTGTAATGAAATTGAAACTGTGCGTCTTTCGAAATGAAAAGAATGTGGGGCAAAGTAGCGTAACTCCTATAGGCTCGGACCGTGCTGAGCCGGTGGCCCCGACCAAAAGGGGGCCCCGCTATACTGATGCACATAAAAGGGTACCTCTTTGGATAGGGAAGGCCCGTTTACTGGGAAAGAAAAACATAAAGAAGACAATATAGAAGACAATATACATATTTTCATGTGATACGGAATACGGACATCATGATCATAGGCTCATTGGGTATTAATGTACGTATCGAGCTAGTTGTGTTATTTATTATGATAATGAAAAACAAAGTATATAATTTAAAACCCAATTCCAGCCAATGTTGTACTGAGTACAGCATCGGGACATATGAATTTTTTGAAAAATTCTAAAACACCCCAACAGATTTGAAACTGCGTTCATTTGAAAAGAAGGCAGGGCTTTCATATAAATATAATAATAAAAGGTAAGAATAAAGATGCCTTCGGTGCATCTGGTAAGTAAAACAGCACAGGACATTAGGCTTAGATCGAGACAGTTTCAGCCGAAATTAGGCCTATGCTTAGGTTTGATTACTGTAATTGTACAGTAGTCTCCATATACTCCATAAAGTAGGGGGGCACCCCCACCCCCCCCCCTGGAAAATCAAAAATTAAAACAAACGTTAAGCATTTGACATTTCAATGATTTGCCCCAACCAACAGTTCTCTAGTTTATGTTCATTGCATACGGACCCATAATGCATTACTGTAATTATTGAAAGTCAAAATCCTAAGACATGAGATCTCAAAATAACCGATGTGTAAATACAACTTGAACGGGAAGTGTCTTTTCCCACCCTCTAGGAGTATTTTTGGCCAAAAAAATCGTCGTATACGCTCCGCGCCAACTGATGGGGGCGCTCCGCTTAGACTGTATCAAGTAGTGTGTTACACCTATATGACCTACTGTTCCCCCCCCCCCTTGTAAACATTTCTGCGGACGCCCTTGCTTGGACCTGATAGGGGCCCCTTTGGGCCAGGAGCCCCCCCCCCCTCCCTCATACGCCACTGGTGGAGCATTGCGCAATAAACAGATAATAGTTATTTATTTCAGTCTCATTTCAATTATTCGAATTTTTAAAGCAAACAGCAGATATCACATCATATCAGTGAGCATGAAAATGGATGAATTGCCTCCAACTGTCTATGTGTGTAGTGTTCGGTTTCGAAATATCTGGTATTTTTTCATTTCCTTCAACGAAGTTTTATAGTAGCCGTTATAAGAGTTTTTAATATTTGTAAACCAAAAAAATTAACTTTCTGAATTTTCGAAAATTCCCTGACCACCATTCTTCATCATACTTCCCTCTACTCGTGCAATTTTGACCGGTCTGTTAGGGGTTGAAGGAGGTTTTTCTATATAGATGTCCATTGATGGAATTTTGTGAAACATTACATGGGTATGTTTTGAAGGGAATGTATTCACGAGAATTGTGATTTTTCAAATTCTTAACAAGTAATGGTCTTAAACCTTGAACAATGGTTTTACGGGTATTGTGGGCCGCCGCGACGTAGAATCACCTATAGAAGAAGCAATGATCCACAGGAGATGCGATGAGGTCGAACATGATGTGTGACTGGTGACAATCTTCAAAAAGGTTATGGATGAAAAAAAACTAATGGGAAATTCTTGGTTCTCTGGCAAAAGTGTACATCTGGTTGGTCATACGTAGATGTTCATTTATTCTAGTTCCAATGGTACACCCCGTTTCGCCGATATATATTGATTGGAACTAGAATAAAAGAACATCTACGTATGACTCAACAGACCATATACACTCATTTACAAACTCACAAAATAAATCCGAAATCTGGAGAAAACATCAATTGGCAAATCCTACATCGCAACTTACCCAATACCAGTGAAAGAAAAATAATCGAAGCCCTTACCATTAAAGCCAGTAATAACGTAATGAATGGCTGTGCTGGACGTCAATTGGATATTTAATCTTTTCGCCTTTTGCCGGTCCGTCTGTGCGCTCCGAATACAGTTTGATCGCTGGTGCGTTTCAGCTCAGGGGAACTGGTTGTAAAGTGTTAACCTATATACACGGAGTCGGTAGTTTGCATTTCATTCCTTGATAAAGCCTTAACGGCGAAATATTGGAACATACAGCTTTGTATAATTTCTTACTTTGCTTGTTGAAGTCTCATATTCTACAATTCATCATATAAACCAAGCATG
>KN883107.1:66410-87252 GCA_000934455.1 Apostichopus parvimensis | reverse complement strand
AGCTGACACAGTCGACAAGCTTCCCTTTTGAATTCATGAATGTTGAGAAACCTTATGAACCCTATACTGGGGCTAATGTGAAGTTAAGGTTATGAGAGCCTATTAGGATTATAAGGTACTTCTGTAGGTTAGGCTATTATGATTATACAGAATTGTAAGTAGCCTTATGAATCCTTCATATGGGTTAATGTGAAATTTAATGTAAGGGAAGGCTCTCAAGATATTCCTTATATGGTATGTTTTATGTGAAGTTATGTTCAAGAAGGAAGGGGCTTGTAAGAATATAAACTGTTTGAAAAGCCTTACATGAATCCTACAAAGAGGCATGTGTGAGATGAAGGTACTTAAGTAAGATTATATAGAATTGTGAGAAACCTTATCAATCCTACACTGGGGTTAATTTGAAATTAAGGTACTTAGGTAATGTTAATATAGAATAGTGAGAAACCTTATCAATCCTACACTGGGGTTAATGTGAAATTAAGGTACAGTTTAGGTAATGTTAATATAGAATAGTGAGAAACCTTATCAATCCTACATTGGGGTTAATGTGAAATTAAGGTACTTAGGTAAGGGTAATATAGAATAGTGAGAAACATCAATCGTACACTGGGGTTAATGTGAATTAAGGTACTTAGGTACGTCTATTAAGGTTATTAAGAATTCTGAGAAACCTTTTGATTCCTACACAGAAGCTTATGTGGAAACTAAGGCACTTATGTAATGCTATTAATGTTATACAGAATTGTGAGAAACCTTATGAATTTTATATTGTACAGGTTATGTGAAGTTAAGTTAAGGAGGAGCTTTTAAGATGATATAAACAGTTGAGGAACCTTGTATGCCTCCTACATAAAGGCTTATGTGAAATTAAGGTACTTAGTTAAGGTTATAATACAGAGCTGTGAGAACTGAGAAACCTTATGAATTTTATATTGTACAGGGTATGTGAAGTTAAGTTAAGGAGGAGCTTTAATGATGATGTAAACAGTTGAGGAACCTTGTATGCCTCGTAAACACAACTAGGAAGTTAATGTACATTAAGTTGTCTTGTGATACAAATCACCCGCAATAATTTCAGAGTTTGTCCAATTACATCATCTCATTGTACAGAAAGCTGGATACAATAATTTATGTCTGCACAGAATTTACACCTCCTTTATAAAATAATGCACAATGCCCAAGTTTTCACTGCAACTGGTCACCGACTGGCGTTTCTTAATATTTTTTTTTTTTCTGGTTTATTGAAGAGAATTTTTAGCTGGTGATTGCCAATTGTATCCACTTGAATTCCTCATTATTTTTGGTTTTAAGGTATTTCTTGAGAGTGATCATCACCAAGCGATTGACGGATACTACCCGAGAGATGGATATATTGGTGCACACCCTCTCACAGTACCCAGAAACAAACTCATCCATCAAAATGGAGGTTGGCATCGAGGATTGCCTCCATATAGAGTTTGAATACAACAAGTCAAAGTAAGTCCTTTGAATATTCATTAAGATGGAGGTTGGAACCAATGACATGCCTCCATATACAGTAGAGTTTGAATACAACAAGTCAAAGTAAGTCCTGTTGAATATTCATTAAGATGGAGGTTGGAACCAATGACATGCCTCCATATAGAGTTTGAATACAACAAGATCAACAATTATTGCTTGAAATCCATATTGGTGGAGGTTGGCTCGGCATTCAAAAGATCCTGCGTGTGAAACATTAGTATGACAAACTGATGCTAATTGGAGACAAAACTCATGAATAAGGAGGTTGACACTGAGGGACCGCATCCATATATGGTGTTATATATGGTGTTCATTTGCTGTTATATATGGTGTTAGCGTACAAGTCAATGTAAATCAGTACAAACTTTAAGCTGAAATGAGATGGTCGTTGGTATGTTGGACTTTATCAATGTAGCATTTGAGCGTGATAGACTGTGTTTAATTGTTGGCGAGATCTGTTCCCACAGAGATCAGTGATTTTAAAGGGTTCTTCACATTCAGATTGAGTAACATGACAAGAACGAGTAGAAACTCGAGCAGAAGAAGGGGATGTGAATCGATACAGAATCTATTGAAATAGGGGTAGTTATATAACCAATCAAATGTCCAGGACAAAAATTCCAAGATGAATTTTTCTCTCAAAAATCTTGTCTGATTTCCCCCTAGATATCACCTGAAAGACGTCATCGTGGGTAAAATCTATTTCTTGCTGGTGAGAATTAAAATCAAACACATGGAGCTTGCCATCATAAAGAGGGAGACAACAGGGTCTGGTAAGTAGAGCTGCCGTTACATGGAAGGCCAAAAGGGACATTTTTAAGTTGCTGGCCATAGACGTTTATCAGCCTGTTTTTTTGTTACAAACTGGAAAACTGTGTGGCCTACTCTCACAGTACAGTCAGATTCTAATTACTGATGGAGGTTTTGCGAAATTAAATAAATCATATATATATCTATATGTATGTATAAACATGCTATTCCATCGTGTTGCAGTTGCACCGTCGCGTTGTGAGTTTCACGCACACATTGATTATTTTCACTGCAGAGATCATCAGGCAACTCTGATATCTACTAGTCAAAGATTGCAGCAGTGAATAGAACTCCATGTGTGAGTGAAACTCTGAGTTGCAACGCGATGCAATAGCTTGTTTACACATATATCTATATAGCTCTGCACCAGTTGTGTTGAACACTGCTATTACTGAAATTTTATACTACGGTATACGTTAATATATATGAAATTGTAGTGACTTGGAAAATCCAGAACAGTGAAAAAATTTCCAGCCTCCCCCCGGGATTTGAACCCGGCTCTCCTTCTTTATATGTGGACACCCTACCCGTTAGGCTATGAACGCTGATTGTATGTCCAGAGGTTAATGAAACAGTATTAAGGAAAGTTGTGATTTCTCAAGCCAGATCTCGGAAGAGGTACTTTGAACAGACTCTGTTAAATGAAATTTCATATATATATTTATATTCATATATATGTATATATGGATAGGATTCAGAGCCTGGCACTGCAGCACCTTCAACACATGGATATTAACCCTAGTGGCTGAATCTGGTTTTGGAATTATTTGGCAGTATGATCATAACGTTCAGTATCCTGAACAGCCCATTCTGATCTCAAATGACATGTCATAATGAAAGACTGAGAGATCTATGTCCGGCCTTTTGAATGTCTGTGCTGCTAACATTCATGTAATTACGTCCGTGAATTTATATCGGTGACAAGGTCCGAGGGAATTGAGATAATGATATCTTGTTTTTGAGACATCTCATTCTAGTTGCGTCCGACCATAGCTCCCCCCCCCCCCACGATCTTATCCCTGCTTCTTACCTGCCTCTTCACACGCTGCATCTTTACACGGTGTTCACCTCTGCTGTAAAATGAAAGAAACTTGTGGTAGAAAACATTTGTTTACTATCCTCGATTATTAAGTTAAACAAAAGCTTCTTTGGTGTCTTGCCAGGTCCCAATACTTTCAACGAGAATGAAACCATTGCCAAGTATGAAATCATGGATGGTGCACCAGTACGGGGTGAGTAACCATTAGAATAGTCATTAATTAGTACGGGGTGAGTAACCATTAGAATAGTCATTAATTCATTGTATGTGGTGCCCAACTTATCTGCCCAGTTTAAGTCTTTCCTTGAGCCTTGGAAGAAAATATGAGCTGTACGTTGCTTGTTCATCCAACCAACCAGAGATACATCTCGAACGGCTGAATTCATACCTGTGAAAATCTATGAAGTTCGGGTGAAATATATTGGTCTGTTCTCGTTGACTTGAGTGGTGTATGTGATAGTCAAGTTGATCTTAATGGGATATAACACATCCAGTCTGATCTGAGACTTCCATGCATTCATAGACGGATTGATGATAATGGCTGTACCTCCGTGGTTTGCAGTCCTTGGTGACGGCAGGGTACATGATACTGGGTCTTTCTGTGCAGTACTCCCTCTGATGTGAGTGGCTTGTGTGGTACTTAATCTGATGTGAGTGGGTTGTGTGTTACTCCACATGTCAGTGGTTAATATGGTACCCCATCTGATATGAATTGACAATGTCTTACTCTGGTTCATCTGATGTGAGTGGGTTGTGTGGTATTTTGTCTCATGTGAGTGGGTTGTGTGGTATCCTGTCTGATGTGAGTGGCTTGTGTGGTACTTAATCTGATGTGAGTGGGTTGTGTGGTACTCTGTCTGATGTGAGTGGGTTGTGTGGTACTTAATCTGATGTGCTCATGTGAGTGGGTTGTGTGGTACTTAATCTGATGTGAGTGGGTTGTGTGGTACCCTGTCTCATGTGAGTGGCTTGTGTGGTACTTAATCTGATGTGAGTGGCTTGTGTGGTACCCTGTCTCTTGTGAGTGGATTGTGTGGTACCCTGTCACATGTGAGTGGCTTGTGTGGTACTTAATCTGATGTGAGTGGGTTGTGTGGTACCCTGTCTCATGTGAGTGGGTTGTGGGGTACTCCATATGATATAAGTGATTTGTGTGTTACTCCACATGTCAGTGGTTAGTTGGGTACCCCATCTGATATGAATTGTTAATGTCTTACTCTGAGACCTTATATTTTGACACAACAGTCTGCATCTTTGTTTACCTTAAGGGGAATCTATTCCAATCAGGCTGTTCCTCTCCGGGTACGAGCTCACCCCAACGATGAGAGACGTAAACAAGAAATTTTCAGTTCGCTACTACCTTAACCTGGTACTAGTCGACGAAGAGGAACGACGCTATTTTAAACAACAGGTTAGCCCAAGAGGCAACATTATTGTGAACATATATGCATATGAATAGCGTTGCAGGCTTTATTTATAGTTCTTTAGTACATAATTTGCTTGCAAGAAGTAGATTTATAAAACTTTCAAAGAATGTGTTGCATATGTTGGGAGTTCAAATTGTTCAATGTGATGGGGTGTTATTTTTATCCACACCTCAGGCCTCAAATTTCCCGGCAGCCACGACGGCCATGGCCGACGGTGCCCTTCCAACTGGCCTTGGTGCCTTTGGGAAATCTGATGTTTTTACGGCCAAAATGGCCTGCCCTTTTTTCTCCAATGGCCGCCGTGCTCTTTTTGAGATCAAACTTATATTTAATGTCGGCGATAACAGCATTGTTACGAACGCAAAATCTTCACAATGCTTGCGTCCGTCCCGGGGACGCAAACTTTTTTTTTGAGAAACAAACCCCAAGTTCACCTTGACAACTAGGTCAACGGAAAACATAACAAAACACATTTATGAATGAACATCTTTCATCATTTCTTTCAAAAAACCACAACTTCTGCTGACAAGAACCAAAATTCCTCCCAATCCTACAGATAATAGAATTCGTTTGAAAATAAATATATCATAACAATCAACCGCAAGGTACTGGGTTTACAACACTCCATTACAGAGATTTTTATGCTAAAAATAGACAATGATGCCTTTCCAAAATTCCTGTGATTTGATTGGCTTATAGTCCCTATCCATTGTCTGAAAACATTTTTGCACCTGTACTGCTCAATGAACAATAATAACTTGCAACGTTACTTTTCCCTGTGTAGAGATAAAAAAGTTTGTTGTATAGGCTATTATATGTGTGCACTCAAATATCATAACGTTAGGCCTTGCAGCATACCGTCCTACGTAACTTTTGACAACAATCACTCCTGGTACGAAGATGCACTTCAGCACTTGAATTGTTTCTGAGACTATCACGTAATATTTGAATCATTGTTTTGATCAGAAAATGTTATGAGTTGGGACAATCTATGAATTTTGTGGGAAGCTAACATCTCTGATCCTGAAAAGAATATTACATCTCACAGTATGTTTCTTCTCTCTGCATTGATAGTTGGTAATGTAAAATGTGCATTCACACCACAGTAGTTTCGGTTGCAAATTTGTCCGCGGTCCAATTGACCACGTGCTTCAGTAAATTTTGTTGGTGCAACATTTGTTTGTAAACTACTGTGAATCGTCAAAACAGGGAGTTGTTATTCCATAACAACTCCCTGGTCAAAAGTAGACATTGAAGTTTAATATTTTTAATCCACATTGCGTAAAAACTATTCACATAGGCGCCTACTGTAATTTTCGTAGAGATGATTGTTCGCAAAGAGCCAAGCCCAGGATAAATGTTGGATCAGGTTTTGATGATTTGCGCATGTGTAGTTGAAAATGAAGTTCGAACAGGGTTATGTACAAGCAATGGTACAGTGAACTGTGTGGAATTTAGCGAGAGATATGCACACTGTAGGTACAGGGATTTTCGAAGAGTTGGTTGTTGGAATCGCTGCAAGGTCAAAGCATGGAGCTAGTACTACGGAGTTGGCGAGTAGAGAAGTACAAGGGCGGACGGAGAGGAGGGGGTGGGGGAAAATTGGTTGAAACGGCAGTGTGGGCGAAAGAAGCGGTGGGCCAGGCCGCCCTTGTCAAACAGCTAAGCTAAGGCACTGAACCATCTGCACTATCTATTGTGTATCCCATTCACTAAGTACAGGCAGTAACACGATCACATCTTTACAAATAAACTAGTAAAAGTAGTTCATACAATAAACGCAATTGGTGTTCGATCGGGCGCAAGCATTTTTTAACGTGACACAAACTTTTTGGGGGGCTTGCGTCCCTGAGACACAAACTTTTTTCTTTAGAAACATTATTGGATAAATGGCACACAGCGGCAGCCGGAACAGGGAGTGTTTCGTGTGTAAATAAAATTCCCCCACGAAAAAAAAACGGGAAAATAACCGGACACGTACATCACATGCTCTATGATCACGTTGACGTTTGCAAAAAAAATCCCCGTTTTCTAAATAAAGTTCCGAAGTAAAAACTCATCTAGGGACAAACGACAAGCCAAAGAGTACAATAATGCCTCGGAAAGACAGGTTAAATAATTCTATTGACAAAAGGAAAGCAAAGTGAGAGATACCACCTTCTACTGTAGTGTTCTGCCTCATTAAAACAGCCGCCAGGACCTGAACAGAAATTGTTTCATGATGTTAATTCTTTATGGCCTTGTTGCCCTTCGTTAAGATGCAAGTTGGCCTTGGTGCCTTACCTCGTGGCCTTGGTGCCCTTTCAAATTTTGCCCCATTCAAGGCCAAAGTGGCCTTGCCCTAAAAATTGTGAAATTTGAGGCCTGACACCTCAACATACAGCTAGGTACTGAATTCAAACCTTGTAAGATATTTTAATAGATCCACATGAATATGTTTGCTGGAGAGTGATTGGCTGAAAGTTTTAACAATTATCAATTGGGACAAATCTCAACCAATTGGAAACACTGTAACATTGAACCTCTCCAAATTCCATTTTAAGGAAATCAGTTGTCGCAATTGAAAGGGTGAAACTGCAATTTCATTTTTTCAACAATAATAAACAAACAAAGAAAATGAGCAAGCAAAAACCCAGAAGATATTTCTCAATATTTTGTGTTTTTTCTTGTGAATGATATTAATATCTTTTTGCCCACAGGAGATTACTGTCTGGAGGAAGCCAGACCGAGCGAAGAAACCGGTCATTTTCCAGCAACTTGAATCCAGAAGACAACCCGAAAAAGAGGAGGGTGTTTAAGACGGCTCCCTCTATGTGTACCCCAAGAAACGAGATATAACCAATTTATTACTGAGATCAAAGACAAAACAGATGCAGTGCCCAGCAACATCGGCCAATTTATGAAATGTCCACTCATGGTTACGTGTGTATATGTACCCATAAGTATTAAAGGAGAGACTGGGCGTGTGTGAATGTCCTCAGTATGTCTTCAGCAAAGTGGAAACCATTGGGGACATATCTCTGCAATACAGGATATGCTCTTAAGAAAAACAGGATATGGGTTTTCTTACGGGCCTTAGAAATCATTTGTTATCTGTGTTTCGTAAATTGAATACCGTGATTAGTTGGCACGAAACCTCGTTAATTAGCTGTACGTCATTAATATTGCTCCGGTTCTTACACTTTTGCCATGTGTTATGCTAGCCTTTATGAGAGTGATGAAACACATCGGCAAAATTAAGACGTTAGCGAATAAATACCTTTGGTTTAATGAATCTCTTTTAGTCAGGATGAGCAGTTAAAGTGTATCATTTATCAGGAGGCATACCTCATGAACCTGACTTGCTAGCAAAGGAGTTGATAAATTACTAAAGAGCGGCATTTTGACATTTTTTTGTCATTTTGTTTTCAATCTGTACTGGAATGTAATATTATGACGTTCTGGGAGTTACTAGCATGCCAACCTGTTTCCAAACTTTGTTCACAAAAATTTCAAAATTGTTGACCGATTAATAACAACATGGTGAGATATTTTAGCAAAGACAACATATTGACATTTTGTTTTCAGGCTGTACTGGAATGTAATATTATTATGTTCTGGGAGTTACTAGCATGCCAACCTGTTTCCAAATTTTGTTCACAAGAATTGTTGACTGACTAATAACAACATGGTGAGATATTTTAGCAAAAGATAACATGTTGACATTTTGTTTTCAAGCTGTACTGGAGTGTAATATTATGACGTCCTGGGAGTTACTAGCATGACAATATGTTTCCAAAAATTGTTGACCGATTAATAACAACATGGTGAGATATTATAGCAAAATACAACATGTTCACATTTTGTTTTCAGGCTGTAGTGGAATGCAATATTCTTATATTTTGGGAGTTTCTAGCTCCCAGCCTGTTAACAGAAATTTTCAAAAATTGTTGATCGACTAATAACAATGAGGCTTAAGATATTTAGCAAAAGGCAACATGTTGACATTTGATATGCCGGTGAACATACAGTGGTAATTCGATTGTGGATGAAGATAATTAATTCTAAGTCGGCCATTAGCATTATTGACGTTTACCATGTGAAACAAGTTAGGATCATATCATGTTTGAGATATGGATTCATTTTTAGTGAAGTATGCACGACGGAGACCGTTTGACAGAGAAATCTGTTCTGCAGCCTATAAAAACAATAATGAAAACAACAACATGACATTGATGTTTGCGTTACACAGTCAATATCACCGTGGTGGACGATATGACCAATTATGTTTTTTTCACCTCAGTAAATTGTAATCTTTGCATGATCATGCAGAAATATGGGGCAGAGCTTCAATGAATCCATCAAATACTCATTGCAAGAAAGCCAAAATGTTACCAGTGTTTATTACTCAATCTACGTGGAAAATGAAAGTGTTTAGTGTAAAGGTATAAACATGAAAGGTAGTGGTACATTCCAACTTTGAAGCGAAAACATCATTCTTAGCATACCTCCAAACCTTTCCCGACGAAAGCTGTCGTATGTGGTGAAGTTCAGATACACTGTTCCACCCTTCTGCCAAACTTTTCCAAATGAAAATATCTTGTACATCCATGGTCGGATTCTCCCCCCCCCCCCTTTTTTTTAGCATTTTCTGTAAGACTAAATGTAAGACCAAGAATGCACCTCTGTGGTATCTCTTTGCGGTGATGGCCAAAACCATTTCGAGTTCGTGAGAACCCCCCAGTCTGCTAGAATGTCAAATATTGGTCACTGTTTCGTTACATGTTACTGCCAAGCTAGAAGGCAATTTGTCACTATCTGAGCAATGTCAACTGTCTAACGAAGGTAACCACTCAGGTGCCTCTATAGGAAAACTTCTGAAGTTTTAGCATATTTGGAGGTATATGTATATGGTCAGCTAGCCAGGGCTCTTTCCTTCGTTCTTTGGCTGGACGGTTTCAAGAGTCGACCGTGTTGTTCCTCTTTTTTTTCGGCCGAGCGAAACTGATGAAAAACGAAACGGATCTTGTAAAGAAGCAGTAGTTTTGTCCATCATTTTATAAATATGTTAATGATTGGAAGGATATGATTTTGCAAAAGTTATTCTCTCGAAGGTAATGGGGTTACTTTCTATTTTGTAATGCTGTCTCCATTTTGTTTTGTTTTTCTAGTCCATATCTCTGTCTTTTTTGTGTATGACATATTTTTTCTCAGTATCACATATTGGGTGCTTTTCAGTCCTTTGTTTTTGATCAATTCTACATTTTTCATATAAATATCTCAAGATTAAAACACTTGAGTAACTTGCCCATTTGGTTTTGGAGAAGCCGATCACTGCGTTAAAAGACCCACTGCCCCCCGGTGGGCTTAGTTGATAGATACATCTTTTGTGATATGTAATTATAAGTACATTTTATTTTAGTTACTAGTAATATGTTTGATCGAAATCATGGAGCATGTCAAGGAGGGCTCTTGTACAGCAAGATGGTATCAACCAGGTATCAAGATGGTATCAACCTGTGGAAAATATCCAAAGATAATCCAATCACAGAACTTTAAAACGAGAAGTTTCCTACGTACTGGACGACGTCAGAGAGGCCAAGTAGACAGTTGAGAAGACTCTTAGCATACAACATGATAGGATAGCAGCTTACACCACAGGAGTCACGATAGCTAGGTTGAGCTGGCATATTATGTCATTCACTATTTGATCTAATGTATTAACTGGGAGTTCAATATTAAAGGCATTGAACTGAAGACTAGCCCCAAAATGCGTGCAGCGCTCTGAAAAAGTTAACTTTCCGTTGCTTGCAAGTGAAGTTTTCTTCTTGTCGCTACAAAATGCAGACATTAATGAAATGTATGTATATGTGATCTTCCTGCAAGCAGGAACTCGCGAAAGAAGCCATGGAGGCTTATAGACTCGCAAGCTGACCGAAGCCAATCTCTCGACACACATCCATTTAACGTCCATGTCGGGAAGTTGTTATTGAACAACACCCTTGCCAGACGATACACATATTGCTGTCGGCGGGAATCGAACCGGGGATCTCATGACTGGGAGACGCCGGCGTTAACCACTAGGCTATACGCTCCGCCGTATGTGATACCTTGTTATCTTTTATCTAGACCTGAGATGTCCATCGCTGCTATGTACACTGTGTTGTGGGTATTGACTGTAGCTGTATGTATCGACTGTACACTAGAGTCTAATTAATGACGGTAGCAAGCTGTGTGTGTATTTTCTGGGATCGATGGTGGTGTCTAACACTTCTGTTACACCTCATTCAAAACTAGGTCAGATTACCGGCATGAGATGTTTCTTTGTGCGCGAGTCTTCACACCCTTTAAGCAATCCTTCTTTTTAGTTATTATAGTGTATCTCATAGGAAGGATTATCTTGTCCTTATGAGTTGATGTGGTATTAGTTGAGAGAGTGTATGTCTGTGGGGGGTGTGTGCAGGGGGGGGGGGGGGGGGTTGGGGTACTGTTAGGAAAACTTCTGGGTAAAAGCAGTCGTTTACTCTACTTCGGAGATAACGTTAACTTCATCAACAGTGCGAGGTCAGATGAGAGACATTCACTCTCTCCCTTTGATTAAAGCAGCCTTCTCTCTCGTTAAACAGCAAAGATGCATTGGCTCTCTCAGACTTACATTTAGTATTTTATTTTAGGTTTTGTCCTTGGTGAATCTAATTTTGAGGGATAATTACATTATTTTGTGCAAATTTTCCGTTTCAAATGTTACCTGTATCAGTATAGGCAATCAGTTTAGATGCCGATGTGATGTTACTGTGATCATGCATGTACAAAATGCAAAGTAATCTTTAAGTTGTATAGAGGAATAAAAAAACAAAAATCATTATTCATATTTGCTCTTTCAACTATTTTTCTCCTGTTTTTGTTTATTTGTGGCAGTTATGGGGAGGGGAAGATTTCTTTAAAAGCTTCGGTTTGTCTTGGTTGTTAAGGTAATCGATGGCTAGGCACAACAATTAATATCGATGGCTAAACTCCGCTGCTATCAGTACATCTTGTGTTTGTAGACCACTTTTAAATTGTGAGGAATACCCTTTAAATGGCTGAGGTACAACAATGAAAGTGACTGGATTGTATAGTCTAATACTCCGACCAATAGGTCAGTGGCGTAGCTAGAGGTTTCGGCGCCTGGGTGCAAGAGTAGAAAATTGCGCCCCCCCCCCCTACTACTGAAAGAAAAAGTAAATTGCGCGCAGAAATTTTGGTTAAATTCCCCCCCTTTCGAAATCTGCCTTGGAACTATACTGAAGTACCAGAAATTTCCGTGACATGTAGTCATACAGAATACAGAACAGAATAAAAAAAAGAGAAAACGGTCGAAATGGACTGAAAAGAAATCACAATCTATAAATATGCTAATAAAAAGAACTACATTCAGATTCTTATTAGTATCTGGAAAATATTCATGCCTGACGAAATACATCAATTTCGTCATGTTTTTCTGAAAAAGTGCTTATTTTTTTAACTCTCATTCTCCCATTTCAGTGCCCCCCTAAACCCGGGGCACGTGCCCTCCCTTGGCCCCCCCCCCCTAGCTACGCCACTGCAATAGGTTAGATGTCATGTTCGTGAATAGTTTCATTGGGGACAAAGATGTGACTTTTTACGACCTTAAACATGACATGTTAACATAGTGTAACTAGCTTTGCAAGGACATGTTGTTGAATGTAATCCATGGATGTTCAGTTGTTCATATGAAGTTTTATATAAAGAAAAACGTTCCTCACCAACTACAGGTGTATTAAATTTATCCCTAATAACTTCAACATAATTTAGAGTGAGCAGAGCAATTAACTAATTTAACAACATAGTTCCATTGTCAAAGGAAAAGAAGAGGGCGCTGTGGTCAAGCGGTTAAGGCAGTGGACTTGTGATCTAAGGATTGCAGGTTCGAGTCCTGCCCGGATTATTGCATAGTGTCCTTGGGCAAGGCACTTTATCTCCATTGCCTCTCTTCACCCAGGTGTATAAATGGGGACTTGCGAGGTAAATTGTAAATAAAGTTGCGTGCGCTGGTTTGTGGCTGCACCCTACGGGAAGTCCCCCTGGAGACCCGAGGTTGTGGTGCACTGTAGTGCCCCAGGAGAGATTGATTGAATTGTGCACACTTTGGTGTGTGGGTGTGACAAGTTACCAATGACCAGGGTTAAGTTGTTAAGTCGTGTGAGAGGACCTTGGCCCTGAACAAGACTGTAAACCTAAAATAATAAATAACCATAAATTACCATGTTTTGCTGCATTATTTTGCAATTCTCTTTCTTTAAAAGGTTCACATCAAAATCTGAAAGGTTTTTAAAAAATATGAAGGACTCAACATAACAATTTTCTTTTTCGAAAGGAATGGACTTGAGCTGTATTTCACATCCAGTTGATGAGAGAGAAAATACATGTTGGAGAGCAGAACAGAACATTCCTCCCAAACATTCGTTAACTTTATCTTCATTTACTTTACTCATTAACTTTGTATTCATTAACTTCATTAACTTTGTCTTCATTAACTTCACTCATTAACTTTGTCATCATTTACTTCACTCATTAACTTGGTCTTCATTAACTTCACTCATTAACTTCGTCTTCTGCTCTTAAAGTAGACGTGAAGAATCCACTTTCACTTTTAGGAAGACGGCATAAAAGAATTTTTTTTATATGAACGTGACAATATCGACCATTTTACATCAGTCATAGTTTCAACTGTTTATTTAATATTCGATTGTCTTATACTGTCTTTGTAAAAGTGAAGTGAAAAAATTCCACTCTACGTAGACCATCGACTGTTTGCCTCATAGAAACTGTAGGGGAAAGTTAATGTATGCGAGACATATTCAGTATTCACCATATTCTGCATTGTGACCTCATTAGCATTGAGATGTCTTTTGTTGTCTTGCTTAAAGCCACATTTCTACAGTGTGTAATCATCAGTTCAACCAAGACAGCTGTGGACAAGTTTTCAGTACCTGCACATCTAGCAGGACGTTTATTTACAGACTTTAAAAAGTTTGCCTTGCCGTGACGAATAATCAAAGAGTCCCAGGCCATCCATGGAATACATTGATTGCCATTTGGGTAGAACTACACCCTAGGGCACTGGTAGGGATGTTATCTTACTGCCGGAGGCAGTAACCCAATCCAAATGGGTTCATACAGACATCTTCAATGTCCTCGAGGCTAGGTTTTAACATACTCAAAGCTAGAACACAACCAAGGTAGCAAAACCGGTACAGCAGGGGATTACCTCTGCTTACGTTGTCCTACTAAATGTCGTCTCATCAAAGTTGAGTGGAACAGCCTCAAGATTGCAACATCCAATGGTCCATCATGCAGGCAACAAACTCAAACCATTCTTTCCTCTTATATGGTCATCTCATAAATATGCATGAACAAAGTATTCATCTCAACAACTGGCCTGGCATCATGAATATTCATGACTTCTTCACAGGACCTCGTCTTCTTTATACTCTGGTTCGGTAAAAACAAAAGCATCGGTAGGAACTGTCCTATCGTCCTGAGCCGGCAAATCGGGTTATTAGGTCACGACTGGCGGTCACTGAATATTCATGATGATAGGTAGAAACTGAAGGAAACCCTTCTCATTGTTTCGGCTGATAGAACAATTCCAACGGTTTGGCAACTTTCCAGTGGTTTTCGTTGACCTGTTCGAGGGTTGTGTTACCGGGGAGTTCCTGCAAGGAAACAGATATAATCATTAAACTACAGAAGAATGAAGAACAGACAGGGGGAGGGTTTGGTGTGTACGGAAAGCTGTCACCAAACTTACTGTCAAACCGTTACGGAAAAATGAGATGATGAGATTTAATCATAAAAAATCATAAAACAAAGTCAAGAGAGAAGAATTCCTGATCATGGAACTGGGTGTGAGGAGCACCCCAATCTCTGTGATTGGGGTGCTCTGAGGACAACGAGAGACAGTACCACTGATGTTAGTGTTAGCCAACTTTCTCCGGTTCAGAATCTCGTAGCAAGTGGCTTGACGAAGGAACCATTTTAACCATTATCTATTAACCTGGTTAAAGCTATCCAAAGATCTCTCTGGACCTACATCCACAGTACTTGGCATTACCTCCGTTAGAACACATACGTGCAATGTTTTAATTTACCGGTCAGGATTTCCAATAAAGAGAATCTACTGATATTCTAGTAAACACTTTCCCTGCTCTCATCCTGCCCAATCTTTATTTGAATGCTATCAACTTTGGCCTTAAGCATTATAAGTAACCGAGAAGCAAAATCTTTCCACTGACATTAAGCCACAAGTTCACACATCTCAAATCTCACTCACCACAAGTTGTCCTCCCTGGGTGGCCACGGAGATACTGAAGTCTGCACTGCCCTCGACAGACTTCTGACTGCTGCCACTTGCCGACGAGGTGTTGGCTGTGAAGAGGATGATAAACAACAAACAAGTAAACCGTGCGTCGTTTCTAAGAAATCTCTGCATCCAATTCCAGGACATACAGATTTACACAAAACCTTCTCGCTCTTACTCCGGTGAAAAGTCAACAAAACTGCCCTACGTGAACAAAGTTTGACAAGCTACCTACAGTAGGTTAAGGAGTTCTGTTTAAGACGTGGAAAGTATGTCGTCATGGTAACTCAAGACATTGCTGTCTCAATCAGAAGCAATTTAGACAAAATTTGACAAGCTACCTAGATTAAGGAGTTCTGGTGAGGGCGTTGTGGTCAAGGCAGTGGACTTGTGATCTAAGGGTTACAGGTTCGAGCCCTGGCCAGATCATTGCATTGTGTCCTTGGGCAAGGCGCTTTATCTCCATTGCCTCTCTTCACCCAGGTGTATAAATGGGGACTTGCGAGGTAACTTGTAAATGTAGTTGCGTGCGCCGGTTTGTGGTTGCACCCTATGGGAAGTCCCCCAGGGGACACGTGGTTGTGGTGCACTGTGGTGCCCCAGGAGAGATTGATTGAACTGTGCACACTTTGGTGTGTAGGTGTGACAAGTTACCAATGACCAGGGTTAAGTTGTAAAGATGTGTGAGAGGGCCTTGGCCCTGAACAAGACTGTAACCTAAATAATAATAATATTAAGGAGTTCTGTTTAAGACGTGGAAAGTATGTCGTCACAGTAACTCAAGACGTGTTCATACTGTCAGTACAAGTGCTTTAAAGCATGATATGAGAGTGCAGTATAGAGTGGTGTTAGCATTAGAATCAAAAGAAAGGTTAGGAACTGTTCATACTGTTAGTACGAGTGCTTTGAAGCAATATGAGATGACAGTATAGAGTGGTATTAGCATTAGAATCAGATAAAGGGCTCAAGAACTGTAGGAAAATTGTCAATATTTGAAGGAAAACTATCCGTTCTCTGTTAAACGGAAAGACTTCTTTTCCTGAATTGACAAGTAAATTATAATCACCATTGGCTTCAAGAGATGTCCTCATGGATAGGTATTTAGCAAGGTGGTCTATCCATGCATGGGTCGGAGTTTTGAGGTACCGCACGGGGAGATGAGATGTATCTGTCTGAGCTGGATGAGGCCGGAACACAAGCTCAACCTCCTGGAGAGAGGAGGCACAAAAACAAAACACAGTGCTGCGAAAACTTTTATGGTTCAAATGTGTTAAAATGACTGTCATCCAAAAAAGCGGTGGGGGGGGGGGGGAAGACATTTATAAAGGAAGTTTAACCCAAAATTTACACCTGTCATGGAAATAGTTTCTCCATTATTTCTCTCCTTATTTCCCTTATTTACTTTCTTGCTCACGTAAAGAATAATAGTCTTTCACTGATATTTTAGTCATCTACTAAACATCACATCATCTTAGTCATCATATCATCACATGTCATTTTAGTCGTCACATTATTTTAGTCATCACATCATTTTTAATGTCCTGTCTTACAACCCCTTAAATTAGGACCGCGGGTTACAACAGCACCTTGCACAAAAGTCTAAGCTGGTGTCAAATGGATCACTCAAGCTCTGTGATGAACTAATCATGACTAACTTCTCTTCTCCTTCACCTTCCATCTCCCCCATCCCCCCACCCTCTTCTCACAGCTCTCTTCCACCCTTTTTTCTTCACACTTTTCTGTCTTTGTCCTTCTCCAATTTTTTCCTTACCGTCTTCCCTTAAACCTCTCTTTGTCCATCATGATTTTATCTCCTACCTCTCCTCTTCCCCCTGTTGGTTTCTTTCTTCTCTCCATCCCTTGTCTACTAATCCCCTTACATCTATCTCTTTGTGTTCACCATGCTCATTAACCTGTCTGTATTCTGTGTGTGTTTTTGTCCCTTTTGTTAATGTAACTTGTCATTCAGCATCTGAAGAAGATCCTGCTAGGATCGAAACTTCAGGCCCTCTTACTGTTACACATTCTCTTACACAGGCTCTCTAGTGGATAAGCAGTTTGCTAACAGATGAACTAATCCAGTTTAATCTTACACTCGGTATTTCCATGGCCTCCGGGGGTTCTGATGGCTCCCCCAGGTGGGGTCCAACCTCTGGACTGCTTGCTTCACCGGGGATATTTCGGGGGGGTCTCTTCAGTTCTGTCCTCGAGGGTCCCCCCTCACTGGGCCCTGTGGGTATTTCGGGGACAGGAGGCGCCGGTAAGGGAGTTGGTGGTTGTTCATCCATGGCTTCGGCTGTCTCCTCGGTTGGATCGGACATTACTGGGTGGTGTTTTCTCTGAGAGAGCAAGGAAAGTAAAGGTTCCCCACTATACCACATTTCTCAACATTTTTTGGTAAATTAAAAAAAAAGGGTATTTTAGTACAATTTCCGATAATGGAACAAGAACAAATTGCATCAAACAACCATCTTAGGACAGGTTGCTAGAAAAATTTTAAAAAATTGTAGCTCATTATATTTCTGCATAAGTGACAAATTAAAAAGTTAAAGTAAATATTGAAATTTAAATAATATCCAAATTAAACTAAAACTCACCAAGCACCCAACCCCCCTCCCCTTTCCCCCTCCCCCAGTAACTATTATCTCCTCTGTAAAGAAACATCCCACGCCCCCCGCCCCCTCCTTGCTCTTTGGTAAAGTAGGGTTACTCACTACTCTCTGCTGTCTGCTAAGAGCCTGTTGTTTCATCCCTTCTTCGATGCTATTAGCCAAGGCTTGTGTGGAATGGTGCTTTGCTAACTTCTCTAAAACCCGTTCCTGCGGACAAGAGAGAAAACTCCATTCACCGGTAGAAACATAGATTTGGAGAATGAAAAGGAATATATCCTTGGGCATTCGACCACATCACTCCTATTCTTCGGCAACTGCACTGGTTACCTGTTTCCTACAGGATAAACTTCAAGATCATCCTGCTCACATATAAAGCCCGCTCTCTCCGATCCTCAAATCAGCTACTGCTCCATGTACCTAAGTGGAAGCTCAAGTCATTTGGTCAAAGATCATTCTCTAATGCCACTCCTACTCTTTGGAACTCACTTCCACTGCACATCAAGTCGGCACCCAACGTTAACATTTTCAAAAACAGACTCAAAACACATCTATTTTTGACTGCCTTCCCTGAGCACTAGCGCCACAGAGCATTGGTTTTCTTCTGGATATTGGCGCTATATAAATTTGCATATATTATTATTATTATAATTAAAATCTGTCGAAACTTTCATGCGGACTTGGATAAACATTACCTGGTGGGCTTCATACTCATCCCTGCTAGGGTAGATTTTGACATTACCTGGTGGGCTTCATACTCATCCCTGCTAGGGTAGATTTTGACATTACCTGGTGGGCTTCATACTCATCCCTGCTCGGGTAGATTTTGGAAATAAGAGCATCAAAGTTGGGATCTGGTCGCAAGGATCTCTTGGACACAAGTTTCTTCCTACAGGTCGGACATTCCTTGTTTCTGTCAAAGGGAACCAAACACACAAAAAAAACATTGTTTTTAAATATTTCGGGGGAAAAGATGGTCCCAGATTATAAAAAGACAAAAACTTGACCAGCATTGCTAACCAACTAACATTTTGAAATGGTGCATTACACATTCAACCACAAAACACACAAATACTGCGGATGAACCTTTCAAATTTTCTACATCGTTTACTCAGTGTTCAATGCTCTCGTTTGTGAACGGATAGAAAAGTGAAAGCCAAGGATCATATACCCATTCATTTATTCACAGAAATTAGTGGATATATATCCGTAGAGTTATGACTTACAATATGTGATATATAGTTTGAACATATGTATAGTGATACAAAACAAAGAATATCCACTCCCACCTGTGATGATATTAAAGTGCATTTTGTTGAACTTGTTAATGAGTAAGGCTTCATTGCAAGGACGTATCCTATTGCAACGGCATTTCTATGAACGAAGGGACAACCTCCCTTTTGCAAACATATCCTTCACAACCAAGAACATTTCATGTGGATATATCCTAGTGCAGGAGTGGGTAACTGGGGGAGCCTGTTGTTTTAGGAGTTCCATGTATATATGGAATAAACATGTATATATAAATGTATATAAATATATATATATATAATTGAAAACGTAGTAAATTGGAAAATCCAGAACAGTGGAAAAACTTCCAGCCTCGACCGTGATTCAAACCCGGGCCTCCCGCTTTATATGCGGACACCCTAACCAACTAGGCCATGGACGCTGATTGTATGTCCAGAGGTCCGAAATCGGTAAGGAAGGTCGTAATTCCACTGTAGGCGTTTGTCACCTGTATCGAACAATACTAGTTCTGTTTTTGGTGACATATTTGCCTTACTCTAGAGATCAAACATGATGCTAACCAACACGAACGTGATTCCTAAAGCCGAAAGAGATACTTTGATATGTGTATTAATGGTGATTGGTGTGTCATGCTGTATGAATAGAGTCATATTCAGCGGGACAATTGTGAAGTCACAATGCGTCGAGATAGCTAACATCCCATGGTAATGTTTACACTACCTACACATCCTCTTTAAATGGTAACTGGCTTATAAAGATACATGTTTAAGGAGGGAGAGGGAAGGTTAGAGGTTGAGCACCATGAATTCTCTCTTTAATACTGCCCTCTACATCCATGAATGGATTCAGGTTAAATGATGCCGGTCTTAATAGAACATTCATTTTCTTTTTAATAGTTTTGGAACAAACTGACATTAAGGTTAAACTAAACAACAGTTATTTAAAGGATGGCATGTGATAAAAATCATCAAAAGTTTGACGACTATTCACCCAGCAGCCAGCTGAGTAAGAAAAATGCATAATGTTATTCACACGTTATTTCGATGAATAAAGGGGTAGTTCAATCACCACTCACTCGGCCCACATTTAATAAGGGACTGCATCCTCTTCGCCTCCCACAGTGGAATGAATGAGGACCAAACACTCTTTCATCAGGCAAACCCATTGAGGGGTCCTGCACAATGTTATCATTTGTACTAGACTATGGGCTAAAAGGGGTGGTTTATAGAGATTGTCATCTGAAAAATTGAAATAAACAATTTAATCCACTTTTGAGACGTTGATTTTTCTTTTATGTCACCGTGCAAAGATGGCAGCATTGTAGCGGATCCTTACCCACTTCTAAGAGCTGTGATGATACATTCCTGACAGAATCGGTGAAGACATTCCTTGGTCGTATACGTCATTTTCAGCATGTCCAAACATATCGGACACATGAGCTCGCTGTGAAGGCTTCGAGGTGACACGGCAATCTCTGTATCGTCTGTGATTGCTTCCTGCGGAGTACGGTGTAGCTCGTACAAGCTCAACTCTGTGATGCAAATTTTTCAACAAAAAGACTTTACATTAAGACACACCTTCACTCACAAGGGCAAAATTCTGTGTAAGTATACATTTACTTCCTGGATGATTTCATACAAAAGTTTCAAAGATAATGGTTGGTCACTGTAATGTTATTGAATATGCATTCATATGTACGTGTGCAAACGATGCACTACATTGTATAATCTGCACCTGTATGTTAATGAGATAGGTATTTGCATATTGGTATATAAGTCAAAGCATGCCGTCTGCTCATCCTTGTTCACCCTGTCTCTCCATCTGTCAATACGTAACCTTGGACATGTCGTCCTATATCTGT
>KN883107.1:5975-17852 GCA_000934455.1 Apostichopus parvimensis | reverse complement strand
TACAACACTACAAGGTAATTGTATAGTACAACACTACAAGGTTATTGTATAGTACAACACTACAAGGTTATTGTATAGTATAACACTAAACAGCATTTGTATAGTACAAGGTATGTGCAATTTAATTACTGTGCAGGAAGTCATGTGGGAATCACTACAGCTAACTGTATGTACTTACTACTCACTTACAATGTGAATCAACCAGTATGACATAATTGCAATTTCTTAACATTTTTAAAATTTTATTTCAAGATTTCAAAAGCTAGCCGAGCTAGTGTACCATAATTTATAACCGTTTTCAACCACCCTGTAAAACACAGTCAGTATACAGAATTACCATGTATAGGTTTCTATGTGTTGTTTATAATGATACATTAACACTGTACTATATGAATTAAAGTTTGAACAATAGTCACTCGATCCCTACGTCACCATCATGATCAAACAAAGGAACCACTGAACCTGTATTATAGCGTGTGCACTAATGCATTCTAATGAATTAATAGTTGCAATTGACATTAAATGAATGAAAATTTCAGGAATTGATTATAACATGAAAGAAACTTTTGAATGGACCAAACAAAAACCTGTTACCATAGTTACTGAATTGTAAGCACAGCACGTCAATGCATCGTTGGCCCAAAGTTTCCGAGACTCCCTAATTTGGCATTATATCGGACCGTAACAATACCTGGCACAATTAAATGTCCGACATTCCTGGTCTTAAACCTTAAACTGTTTTGCTCACCAAACCTTGCAGTTTTAGCTATAGATTGGCAAAATTAGTGTACCCATAATAAAGACCTACTTGTATCTAGTTTTAAAGCCACTAGGGCCAATCATACTTACAGTACTGTACGTAATATGCCAGTATGTCTACTGTACGTGCTAGGAGACTCCCTTTTTCTTGGCATTGGACCGTAACAATACCTGGCAGAATTAAATCTGTGTGCTAGAGGCTCCCTACTTTGGCAACGGACCGTAACAATACTTGGCACAAATTAAGTTTGACTGAGGCTCGACTTTTTAACCCATTGGACTTAATGAAAGACAGGATATATGGTGGCATTGTTCTTCCCTGTTGAATACATCAACACAGATACAGGAAATGTTTATATAGTTTACAGTATGTATGTACATAGTTTTGGTTTCACTGAGTCAGAACTTCTCAGAAACTACCTGTATAGACACACATTAGTAAATACCTCAAGACCGAACCTTGAGAAAAAGAAATCAGTGTGTGTGACACCACCCAGTCCAAAGTTTCCAGTATGGACACTGCATATAAAAGTGTACAATATAATAATACTGTGCATGTATCCTGGTAAACCAATGCCCATAATTACCCCTTCTGTACGGTTACTGACCAGTATATAACAGTATGCAGTGTTACTGTACAGAATTTACTAAGACTAATGGTGTATATGTAGTCCGTCACCATGCTTGTATCTAGGGCTAACATAAAAGGCCCGGTAGGCTACGTATTGACTGAGTATGCAAACTATAATTACTCAGATACCATGTAATAATGTAGACAGTTTTTGACTGTTTCTGAAAGGATTTGACTGTTTCTGACTGTTCAAGCCGAATTTTTTGTAACTATAATAGCTGACCGGTGAGTCGTTCTGACCTAATATCGGTGTTTACCTTCAATCGTTTTGGTTACAAAGCCTGCCATTTTAGCTCTAACAATAAGTACTTTGTGTACCATTGTAAAGTTACGTACTGATCATGTCTAGTGTTATGGCCACTAGGGCTACGGTACCATACTCACTAAGTAGGCCCACTGTATGCTGTGTTTGCACGGGATGGTAAACTCAGAACCGTGGTTGGTGATCAGTAAAAGGCTGGCGGATACTCGGTGTACACACAATAATTGCATGTAAATACAACTACCTGCCAATTTGAATTTGTCAAGAGTTTTCTCTTCCAAAGGTCAAGCAGCCATAATTTCACATATCCGTCAATTTATAACAATGTCCCTACATACAGAGTACTGTAAGGTACACTGAGCACTCTAAAGGCCTATTTCTTACATAAATTTTACAGACACACTGTCAGTGTAACACAGTACTATGAAAATATTGAATTCCTAAAATATATAATTCTAACGTTATTATACTTTACATGCAAGACTGAAGTATTTACTGTATCAATTATATATTTATATTTTTTTGCTGGTAGCCAAATCAGTTAAAGATCTCAGCTGTACACATTTAATGTAGACCGGTACAGTGCATATACAGAAATATTGGCGACTAGAATAGAACTGGGGTATATATCTTAAATCTAGATTGTTTTAGCAATTAATTTAATATATTTGGTAGCATGCAAATTTACCATCCGCTCAATTTATATATGGCATGATGCAATGTTTGCAATACTATATCAGAATTTTAACACAAATTCAGAACTCAAGGGGAAAAAAATCATAAATTGTAATCTAAAAACACTTAAAAATGAAAGTTGATCAATTTGGTTGAATAGTTCAAAAAAGTGAAATTATAACAAATGGGAAAAAAAAAGGGTTAATATACATGTATCCTCATTTTGAAAATTTAGATTTCACTTTTAATGAGTAAGTATCACAGATCAAGTTGACCCCATTGGACAAACAGGTCTTGTAAGAAAAAAAAATTGTAGCAAAATAACAGGGGGGAGGGGGGGACTCGACCATCACAGAATTCTGAACAGCTTATAGTACAAATTCATGCAGTTAACCTTTGAAGTTTTGCAACTTACAGAACATTTTAGATCACACTTGCTGATGAGTTCAGAAAGTATCCCAAAGACATCCGAGTGTTTCAGCCGCGTCAACCTCGAAAACAGTCACCCGTGGCAGAACTTTAGTTGTAGCCTACAGCATGTGACTGCAGTCCACCATCCAAGAAGTGCTCAAACCTTTTATCACAATCTTTTCATTGTATTTAAAGGCTGTATCTATAAAGAAAGATGCTTACAGCTGTACACTTGTACTGCAATGTTTGAGGAAGAAGGCCAGATGGTTCCCGATGGTTCCGATGGTTCCCAGCAGCAAAGACAGACCTTGTAAATAACTCACTTTCTCTTACTTTTCTTCCGACCTGAAAAGGTTACCACCAAGGTTCACTCCAGAGACGGTACAGCAGAAAGTGCTGTGATTGTGAGGAGACAGGTACACGTACAGTAAACTTAGGAAGCCATATATAGTTTTTATCTCTAAAGTTTCAAATTTATCAACATTTGTTTTGGCAATTGAAAAAATACAATGTGACGTTTCAAACGAAATATCACAAAGATCTGCCCCAGAAATTAAATTTATGTTGCACAATGTTCATGGCAAGTTATATGGAACCAGCTTCCTTCCTTTCCTTTCGTGTACAGTCAGCAATCGTTACAGTATTAATTAATAAACATATTTTAACAATGCAAGAGTCCTGGCTTAAATGCTGTGAATGCATAGAGTAAATACTTTTGAACCCTTCAAGCGAAAGGATCAAATGCCCTGGTATTTTCACTATTACTATAAAGCAGTTTCACAGACAATTAGAAACAATGCTGGCAATGTAGAATATGAAAGTAAATCTGTGGTCTGGGTTAATTCTGACACGGACGGACAACACAATACTTGATGCAACCTACAGTGAAAAGGACAGGAACTTGAGTGAAGTATTCAACTTTATAAACAAGAGACTACTTATTTACAAAATGATAAAGTTGATATAATGGGCAGATAGAGATGTTTCTACTGGTAAGCAACTGTTTGAAGGACCTAGTACAATAGCAGTGACCTAGTATAGTTGAAGGACCAAGTACAGATGGAGTGTCCTTCAAGTGCCAGGCAGTGAAGTTGAACAATAAGTACTGTCACACTTACTACACAGTATCTGTACAGAGTGAAGTGGGTACTTGATACTGTGGATGGTGCCACTACTATATATAATACAGTGTATAGGCCTATAGATACTGAAGCAGGTACTGTATATAGGTACTTGTTACAGTAATTAACTTGTACAGTACACGTTTTCAAATGGGTACAGTTTGTAAGATGGATAGAGTGAAAGTAAACTGGCCTCTGATGTGTATGGCTACTGTGCCAGGTATTGGTAATGACGGCATACTGTATGTACAGGGTCAGGTTTAAAGTACAGTACTGCACAAAATCTTAGAACACGGATAGGGTCCTCGAAAGAGCTACTGTGAGGCATCCTGATCCTTGGGTCTCTAAACTAAAACTAAACTATGTAAACTAAAACTAAACTATGTATACTAAAACTAGATGTAAACTAAAACTAAACTATATAAACTGTATTAGAAATTTATGTGAAGAAGCTACTGTACCATCTCAATTGGATGATTCTCCTAGAATTTTTGGATATTGAACTGGGTGAATTTTATTCAACATTTTTGTAGAATGGTACTCTGTGCCGCCACACCCACCCCAACACCCACCCAGGTGCCCATTGTACATGTATGACGACTGTACCACTTTATCGTAGCAATAATACAATTCTTGACTTTACACCCAAAGCAAAATACCGTACTGTTTTGAACAGTATCACCCTCCCCCATCACAAATTCTGATACCTCCACCCCTCTCCCCACCCACCCCCCCACCTAACCACTGCACTCCTTTCCATACAATAAATAGATCCCCCAAGAACAACCCTGGCCTAGATCTATAACCCGGCTACACCGTCATCAACAAAGTCCAAATTCAGTAGCCCACACCCTGTTTACATTGAACTACAGTATTGTGGTTTATATACACACGTGTGTGTGACTGATTTTGTACCACTCACTGCTGCATACCTGAGGCATTTTGCACTGCACTACGCATGCATGCATAATGGTCTTGCATTGTGTGTACCAAACCTACACGAAATCAGTAGTGCGTGACACTGTCTGAATAACAAAAGAAGGGTATTACTTGACTGACCATGACGAGCCCTTATTGTCATACAGCTAGCCCAGTGCCTTGTTAGTGAGCTGGACTCTTAAACTGGACGAACCTATTCAACAAAAAAGGAGTTTACCCCGGTTCGACCTCGCAACCTATCGAACCTATTGAGACACACACATATACTGTACTCCTTTGCAGAGGGTGTGGGGAAGTGGTTTTGGTCTAATTGTGATTACAAAGAAAGAGAAATATAAATAATTAGTCAACCGTGCAGAATAAATTACCGCAACGGAAGCAAGAGAGGCCATTCAATGAACTTGCATGAAAACCTACACTGTGATCATGTTGGTTACATACATGTAGTTAGCTAAGTGTAAAAGGAAGAACATTAATCTGTTTTCTATTAATTTTTTTTGAACTTACACATCAGTTGCAAACAATTTTCAGACGTTTTTATTTCCTTTATTTTCTGATTACTTTTTACCTTATTGATGGATGTAGATATAATTTATGTCTAAGAGCTTCATCATGTTTTTGACATTGGTCAACACAATCTTTCAGAGACAGTTATGTGCATACATGTGACTTTAAGAAGAACTGTTCTGGCATAGTACACATCCCTAAGCAGAAAATGACCATCCCCCTGGCCTAGAATTTCATTATTTTAGCCAGCTATTAAAAAAATATATAAAAAAAGGCCAGAGTTTATAAAATCTTCAGGCTAAAATCAAGTTCTCACTTGCTGAAATTTTTCTGAATGACGTAGTACATCAATAACTACTGTGTGCTTTTGAGAGTAGCCTACTGTACTCATATATGATATTGTAGTAGAAGCAGTGAATTAACATTGGGCTCTTCAAGTGATGATTGCTAGCCAACTTAGTAGTGTTACCATACATGTCTTGAAGTCCTTAAATTGTCTACTGACAGACAAATCGGGATTGGCGTTTTGCCTTTTGGCTACCAGTGGCAAACATCTAACCAGTGAAAAGTCCACATTTGAGGCCAGTAACCATACTGTACAAGCACACCCAGATGGCATCCCAAGGTTAAACTCAGCGTTAACTACACTAGATGAAATTTCATCATTAAGTATCTTGCCACGATCTGTTACTATTCAATTTTACTAGTTATGTAAGAGCCTGGCTGACATTTTTCATACTAAATTATTCATTGGCAGTAGTTATCACATGCAATATATTTTCAACCCAAGACTGTGGGCCTTAACAGCTCTCAAAACTGTTCTAAGAAAAATGTATAATTGAGCATGATAAACAGTTGGTCTGCACTGGAAATATACTATACTGTACATAGTCAAAATAGCAATCCAAAATCATGTAAATAGTAGCCCCCCCCCCCCAAACTTTTCAAGAGCATAGCAAATAGATTTTCCACCCTTGCACGCTGCATGGTATGCCCGATATTTACGGTACAGTAGTCTCATTCACTGTTCAACTATGAGTACAATAGGCTTGCTTAAAACTCAACTGAATTCAATAGATCTGGGCATAAATTACTGCAAGTTGCCAGAGCATGAATTCATTGTGAGAAGCCAGAGTCCTTGTTCTTTCATGAATGCAAGAAATGCTCGGTACAGAATTTTTAAAACTTTTCATAACAGAGTAAAATATTTTTGCACGTCACAAACCGAGTATACATTCCAATGCACATAATACGTGATACTGCGTAATAAATCAGGAAAACAAAGACGGCAAGATAAAAAGCAAGCAATTTAAACTTATAAAGCGTGAATTTGAATAGTACAGTACAGTATGGTACAGTATATACTACAACATATAACAGTACAGTTTCAGCTACACCTAATATATGACAGGCCTAGCCTACAGTATTGCACATAAACAATAACCTTATCACACAGTACTGTTATAACTTCACAAATTAACACTGTAAGTATATATACCACATATTTCCAGAATCTAAAAAATTAATCAGACTAACTTTATTACTAACTTACTGTACATCATCATGTGGCATTATGCATTATGACCCTACGAAGGGTTGTAGGCAGAAAGAGGTGTGGGGATTTCCCTCTTGGGGGAGGACAGATGAACAAGATGTATGAATGATCAAACCAGGGATACAGTCCTAGTGTTATTGCCAAGGGAATCCAGAGAGGAAAAAGATTCTCTCTCAGACAAAGTCCTTGACACCAAGGACACCATCTTTGTTTCACTGCTAAGTCCTCAATTTAGATATCCTTGAAGCCGCTTAAAGACTTACTTGACAATGCACTAAAGGCTGTGCAACGTCCTGCTAAACTTATAGTACTTCCGTCAAAAGATCAAAACTTGACACGCAGAGATGTATGTATGTACAGCATAAAACTGATACCGGTCATTCGTTCTGATATTTTGTCTTTTTTTAATTTTAGATGGACCTGAGTCGAAGCAATAGTAACAAGGTATCACCCTAACTGCGTGCGGCCATCTGAAAAAGTTAACTTTCCGTTGCTTGCAAGTGACGTTTTGTTTGTGTCACTACAAAATGCAGACAGTAATGAAACGTGATACCTTGTTATCTTTAGCTGGACCTGAGATGTCCATCGCTGTATCGTTTATACACGTACTGTGCTGTGGGTATTGGCCGCAGCTGTATGTACTGACTGTACACTAGTGTCTAATTACTGACGGTAGCAAGCTGTGTGTGTATTTTCTGGGATCGATTGTGGTGTCTAACACTTCTGTTACACCCATTCGAAACTAGGTCAGATTACCAGCATTAGACGTTTCTTTTTTCGCGAGTCTTCACACCCTTTAATATTGATACTTGCCTTTCGCTTAGACTATTTTTTGTGTGTTTAATTTTGTTTAGTTTTTCACGTTTTGTTTTGTTTGTTTTTGTCATTTGAAGGACCAATTTCAGCCATTCCCCGGATAGCTGGATCAATGGGGGGTCAAGTCCATTATATTCTTTCAGTGTTTTGGTAATGGTCATTAGCTTTTCATGCGAGCATGATATTTTACAACTGTTTACAGTGGTGCAGCTTTCACTTATAACATGTATGCAAAGAAGTTGTGTATTGAACAAATTTGAATGGTAATATACTGTATGTGAACAAACTGAGATCAAAATATCATAACACTTCAAATATGCTAAAAATACAATTTCTGTTTTTCAAATGGGCTATATTTATGATGAAGCATCACTTACAAATTATATAAAAGTCCTTCTAACTTACAATTTATAACCTAACGTAACAACACTCATATGTGACAGGTCTGTAAAAATAGGAGAACTTTGAAGCTAAATCCTCCTAAAAACAAGTGTAATAGGATGGAGCCTACATGCACTGATCACCAGTTTTGGTAAACGGTGCATGTCGGCACTAGCCTAATACCACTTTACAGCTAGTCTTTACCACTTTGTGTAGCCTAAATAATAGAAAAAAATGTTTACTGTAGACCTCCCTAAATATTGAACATTTTCGCCATTGGAGCATGTGGGAGGTAGATGCCAATCTAACATTAAAGTTTCATTCCCATGGCTCAAGAAGTAGGTTGGTTAGTATTACTATAGTATTTAACAAAAGTGAAGTAGGCCAAGGCCTAGAGCAAAAACTAACTTAGGGCTTGCCTCATACGTCACACCCAAAATATTTTCGGTCAAGAGCAGCAATATTTCGGAATGGGACAAGCTTGTTATATTTTGGATAGCTTTTTGTTGTCTTCGCTAAATCCATCACCCTATTTGAGGCATTGAGCGAAATATGATGTAGGCCTGTGCCCTAGAAAAGTCTAGTACGTATGCTTACGTACAGTGTAGGCTTAGGCCCATATGCCTATCTACTCAGTAAGCCTAGGCTCAGTAATATTTTGTAATACACGTATGAAAGCTACAGTCTGACATACACAAGCGTACTACCGTTACCGTGTCAACAAATCGCACTTTCCCAATTTACAAAATATTCTTGACTCTGGCATATAAAAAATCCACGTTATTTATTTATCAAACCTACCTTTCGTAAATTAAACCCAGGATACAGTATCACAGACGTTCAAAGATGTATTAATATGGAATATATATGTGCGTTATCTTTAATCTTTAGCGAATTCCATGACGCATAATGACACACATTATCCACTCCCGATTGAGAAGACACTTTTGCTCTTGCACGGCTAAAAATTAAGAAAACGGTACGAATGTCCATACCTGACCAAAACCCGTACAGTATGATATGCTAGGTAATAGTCTTATCTGCCGGTATAACACTACATACTACCGTGTCTGGCATCTGGCCGTAGAAAGAGTGCGTAGGCAGAGACGTATTGAGCTACCGTAGTGCTAGCTTTTTTCTTCTTCTTTTTCTTTTCTGGGGAGGACCCCCAAATCCCCCTACACAGGGGTCGGCTTCGATTACTCCAGTACAGCCCCCTCCTTTATAAAATTCTTCATTCGCCTATGTAGCCCTTCTACACAAGTTCAGTCTCTACCTTAATCTGTCGGGAAATATACAAGTTCACTGCCTTAACCTCTTGGCCACAACGCCCCCACCCCCCTCCCCCTCTCTCCCTCTCGCTTTAGAAGGATGTACTCATCGAAGTCTTAGCAGTGTTGGATTATTCAGCTGGATCTTGTAACTAATCAAAACAAGCGACTCGCTGTCATATAGGCCCTGTCATTCGTCAAAGTTTGTACCAGTTTTTGTCTCTCGAAATTTTGAATGAAACGCCGAACTTTGGAATATAAATTTGAAAATATCGCAATGACAACTCGCAATTTCGATAACAAGCCTAAATAGAAAGTTATGTCGATATAAAACAGGTCCATGATCTCGAAATTTCTACATACAACGTCGACATATAAAGTCAACATTATTTTGTGGGAAGAACTCCTAAATGAAATATTGGAATGAAAAAGTCAAAATTTTGAAAATGAAAGACAAAAATATTCAAGAAGTAGACAGCGAGACCGTAATTTTTTAGAATATGATGGAGATTTGAGATGAAACAATGTCACAGACGAGAAAAAAAATGAAATTTTTAGAGAAAATAGTGAAACGTCAGAGGTCACACAATTCGATATTTTGACTTTCTCCTCGGAATTTCAACCTTTTTAAATTACGAATTATATTAAAGGAAATATTCGGAATTAAGATGCATTGATCTCAATTTCGCAGCAGAAGTCAACCTTTACAGGAAAAGTCGAAATGGTAAGAACAATAAAAACATATTGCGAGATAAAATATAAAGAAAATGATATATTACATGCTCAAGAGAAAAACACTAGAGTAGAGGGCGTAAAAGAGGGCGCTAGAGTGTTTAAATTTGCCCTGGACAAAATCCTAAGTATTGTGAAATTTATTTATGTGTAAAATTAAGTTGGCCTGACGTTTCGATCCTAGCAGGATCTTCTTCAGAGGCTACATGACAAGTAACAGTAACAGAAGGGACAAAAACACGCACGCAATACAGACAGGTTAATGAGCATGGTGAACACAAAGAGATAGATGTAAGGGGATTAATAGGCAAGGGATGGCGAGAAGAAAGGAAGAAACCAACATAATGGGAGGAGAGGTAGGAGATAAACAGTGGAGGGACAAAGGAAGGATTAAGGGAAGGGCTTAGGGAATAAACTGGAGAAGGACAAAGACAGAAAGGTGTGGAGAAAAAAGGGTGGAAGAGAGCTGTGGGAAGAGGAGTGATGGGGGAAACAAGAGGAGAAGGAGGGGGGACAGAAGAAAAGTTAGTCATGTCCTTCCTGAATGTTGAGCCCATGAGGTTGAATGGTGCGAAGGCGTTGCATCCATAGCCTCTCTCTGCTGATTCGTACTAGGTCAGGGCGTCTACCTAAGGATTCAATCCCCTGTAGGGACATGTCTGTATTGGTATGGTTGGGAAGGTTAAAGAGTTCTCCAACTTGGGTCTCAGTCTTCATGGTGTTGACTGTGGATATGTGAACATAGAATCGCCTCTTGAGGGTGGTTTCGGTTTCGCCAACATACTGGATGCCGTAAACTCTACAAGAGATCAGATAGATGACATTAGAGGTTGTGCAAGTGATGTGACCCTTAGTCTTGTGTGTGAGTTGCATGCTGTGGCTGGTGATGGAATTAGATTCAACAATGTGGTGGGTGCAGATGATACATCTCGAAGTACGATCACATTTCAAAGTACCATGCTGAATGGGTGTAGGGTTAGAAGTTTGAGGTGGAACAACAGCACGCACAAGAAGGTCTCGTAGGTTGTGTGGACGTCTGTAGGCGATGGTGGGTTTTTAATGGACGGCTCGTTGGAGTCTATCTGAAGTGAGGAGAATGTTGTGGTTGTTAGAGGTGATTTGCTGAAGTGGAAGACGATTTGAGTGGAAAGTAATAACCAGGGAGCTTGTAGTTACAATCTAGTCCCTTTTTGTCCTTCACTGCCAAAGTAGATGATCTGGATAGGGAGCGGACTCTCTTAATGGCTTCACGCATCCTTCTGGCACTATGGCCCCTGGCAGTAAGGTGTTTTTCCAAAGCATCTGTATGGCGAATGAAAGAAAAATTGTTAGAGAAAAATGCGACGAAGACGAAGTGCTTGACTGTAGGCAATTCCAGACTTGCAGTGACGGGGATGGCAGCTTGAAGAATGGAGATACTGGTGTGTGTCTGTGGGCTTGTTGTATAAGTCTGTAGAAAGAAAACCGTGTTCCTTGCGAACAGTCACATCGAGAAAGTTAACCTGTTGGTGAGAGTAATCAGAGGTGAATTTGATGATGCTGTGGAAAGAATTGATGTGAATGATGAAGGTGAGCAGGCTATCCTCATCACTGGTCCAAACGAAGAAGATGTCATCAATGTAGCGCCACCAGATAAGAGGACGGCAGGGAGCTGTACTGAGCATGCGTTCTTCAAGGCTAGACATAAACAGGCAAGCAAAGGAAGGAGCCATCCTGGTTCCCATGGCAGTCCCGTGTCTTAGAAGGTAATGCTTGTCCATGAACGTGAAGTTGTTTTTGGTAAGAACCTGTTGCATGAAAACTTTGATGTCAGAGAT
>KN883106.1:134978-152974 GCA_000934455.1 Apostichopus parvimensis | reverse complement strand
ATTTCGTATTTATTCCAATAAAGATCCACAGAGGATAAAAATGCTAAGTAGAGCTTATAAAAAGAGAAATAGAAACTGCATGTACATCACTGTACGATCATCATTTTAAGTATGCAAATACTATACAAAGAGATTGAGTTCACCGAAACACCCCTTTTCCTTACCACCTGAGGAAAACCGTCTTTTATAAATCATACTACCTTACAGTACTTTACATTCGATACAAAAGTCACTTCTACAACTTCTTCCCAAAATATGTGTTGCGCAATATGTCGCAATCTTTTTAAGTTTTAACTGCGCACAGTGCGCAGTACATGTGTACCATTAATAATTTGCATATTACACCAAAATTTACACTCGGCGTCCAGATGGCGGGAAAATGTACCATCGTGTTCAATGTGTTGTGTCGTTCCCATGGTGCGATGAACTTGGGCAAGTTCGAATGTCGATGACCTACTTATGTTCCGTGACCAATGTCAATGGGAATTATGTGTGTAAAAACTCGGGTTTTTCCACGTGTTATATATATAGAAGTTTTACGTAAGCGGAGCGAATTTCGGCGCAGCTCGTTGATTGTGAGGAAGCACTTATCTAAGCATCAATATTTGTGAAAAATATCGTCAGGTTTTTCTTCAGAAAATATTTTTGACTAGTAATTGGAATCTCAATGTATTAAGAAGTACTGGGTCTAAGCCTTATCACTGCATTTTGGAGGAAGTCAGATCTTCAAGTGCAAAATATTGTTTTTTCATTTAAGGTTATCGTGGTTTTCTTGCGAGGTGTATACGGCTTATCTTGCGATTTAGGCTAAGAGGTAGGATCGGCCAAGGCCTACCTAGTTGTCATAGATTGTTACCTACATTCAATTTAATGTCTAACGGGAGGATCTCGTATTAAAATAGTAACAGACTGGGGCACATTGTCGTAATTAATATAGTTTCCTTGCTAAAGTTTTGCACTGATTGTATCGATCGTTTGTGCTCCTAGTAGCGCTGTTTTCTTTGTTACTCGTATTCTTATCGGCTTAAGTATATGTTAACTCTGTGGTTGAATATTTTGGAAAGTCATTCATTGGGCTTGGTGCGATGCTGAGTTTACCGACTCTTTTCTTCATCACAGTTTATTCTAACTCATAAGAGCTCTGCTATGTAAAGCGGCTGCCAAAACCCTACGTTTACAGATTATACGAGATTGTACGTCTTTACGCGCGTATAATCCCTATTCAGGGGAACTAGAGCGAAGCCCTAAGCCGCGTTGACACGGCGTAGATGCCGCGTAGACACCGCGTAGAAAGTTGCATACAGAAATGTATAACAAAGTATAATCTCGTATAATCGCGTAGATAAACGTAGAGTATACGTCTACGCGGAGTTATACGTGAGCGGTACTGTATATGTTAATGGGCCAAATTCTCGTCATGTTTGTAAGAAAGTTAGAAATGCATTGCAATATTTAGCAGCACTATATACTATATGCTATATTTGTCACAATACAATAACTCCCCCCCCCTTCCTCCCCTTTTTTTTGCAGTATGTGACCCTGAAATGAGTAACAGTGTTATTTCATTGTATGTGTTTTTATTGCATGTGTTTTTATTGCAAGTGTTTTCATTGTATGTGTTTTTATTGCATGTGTATTTATTGCATGTGTTTTCATTGCATGTGTTTACATTGTATGTGTTTTTATTGCAGGTGTTTTTATTGCATGTGATTTCATTGCATGTGTTTTCTTAGTATATGTTTTATTGTATGTGTTTTTATTGCATGTGTTTTCATTGTATGTCTTTTCATTGCATGTGATTTCATTATATGTCTTTTCATTGCAGATATAGACTATTGTAACCCTAACCCTTGTGGAGCTGGAGTAGTCTGTACAGAAGGTGCAGTGAACCCGTCCGTTGTCGTCTGTGACGGTAAGGAAATTATTTTGGTACATAGTGAAAATGAGAAGGGAATCCCAGCAGGATTGGATGGAAGCCGCCTCATGTTGACTGATACTATAAAAACCAAATAGTGTGCCACCAATTAGACAGTTCTATGTACAAGGTATTCCTTAGGCTGGGATCTATCAAATGTTTCTGTTTTAAAAACATACCCCCCCACACACACCCCCCCAAAAAAAAACAACAATATTTGGACTTTTCTGAAATAGCATTGCTATTGCTATAGCTCAACACTCATGCAGATGACTAATTTTTTTTTGTGTTTTTTCTTGGTAGGTGTATGTACTGCAGCTTCTTGTTCAACTGATGGTGAATTCTGCTTTCTGCAAGTAAATATTCCAACCTGTCTTACCATTGGTGAGTTTAATGTTCAAGTCGTTTGCAATGAAATTATTAAAGAGAATAACAATTTATAAACCAGCAGTACGCAAACTATGTTAGATCCACGACTTCGGGACCTTCCCGAAGGACTAAGCCCATGGACTGCCAGCCCGACGCCCACCCCCTCAGAATCGGTACTCAGCATACATCAAAGCTAGCTTGGACCATGGACTTCATGTTTAAACAAATGACTATCATGGATATGCATTTGACAAAGCTCCGAAAACTGAAGTTCAACATTTTGACGTCTGGAAAGAACTTAGGGATCCCACTGAAATTAGTAGTACAGCCATCTCTCTGTTAGAATTATGTTTAAACAATTGCTTTTACAACAAGTCGTAAAAGCATGCAGAAGTCTGAAACCGTTCAGACCCAAAACCCACGATCTTCCTAAAGGACTGAGCCCACAATCCAACAGAATTCAACTCCTCAGAATTAGTCTGACTTTCATTTTAACTTGTCCAGTTTTTTTTTAAACTTTTTTCTTTCACAGGAGTAAATCCTCTGCTCACCAACTGCCCTGCAAATGCATATCTTGCCTTCACCAATGGTAACTTAGCGGTTTTCGATGTGCCTGTTCCATCTCTGACAAACTTCCCAGTGCAAGCTGTGAATGTAGTACAGTCACCTACAGGAAACACTTTTCCACTTGGCTCTTCCACCCAAGTAACATTCACATTCCGCGATGATGCTGGTGTCATCGTTACCACTTGCAATGTCATGGTTGCAGTCGTCTGTGAGTATAAGTAATGATAAAACAAAAGGGGGATTTCTACAGAGGAGGATGTTATCCTATCGAACCTTATCTGCACGATCGACACTGTCAATACAGAATCAATACAGAATCAAAGAAACACCGCATACAGTGCAGCACTCGCAAGTTTGTGAGCACTTAGGAATTAAATGCATACAGATGCACTCGGTGATCGACTAAATCACGTTTCCGCTGAGCAGTTTGGCCAGGTGTTAAAAAAATCAATAAGTCTGATTAAGATTTGAAGAAACTGGTAAAATATAGTTTGTCAGATCTCTGCTTCAATGATTCCGAAATGTTATTCGTATGTACTTGTAGTGATCAACTCTCAATCTATAGTCAGAGACTACAGCTTTTCAAGTTTCACAGAACAAGAACGGATTGATGTGACACAGTGCCCTATGTTAGTTATGGGCGTGGTTGGAGAGCCCAATTAATTAGTCATGACTTATTTAATTGTCCTGACATATTTATTTGATGTATAGGCCTATTAAAGAGCTATAAAGTTAGTATTCTAATACAGAATAGTAAAGTGGGGGGGGGGGGGGGGGGGGGGGAAGGAGAGGTAGACTGCTTAGAATATTGGAAGATGTTTTGACTTTTGTCTTCGTTTTTAACGTCAAAATCAGAACTGTCCGTTTCAATAATTCCATATTGCAAATAAAATAAGGCCAATATGGTTATAAACGGCTTTTAATTGTTGGTGATCTGCTATGATTACTTAGTCACACACTCCACTCAAATTACTTGAAGCATGGTTAATTAGCCCGCCCAAAATAAATTGGAATTTTTCAACAAAAAAAAAAAAAGATTTATTATCAGTTCTAGCACATGTGGTGTTTTTTCTCTTAATATGAAGAAGTTCTTGAAATTTAAATCACATTGTTGTTGTTTTTGCTTTGTCACTAGCTGATGTCACTGCGCCTGTGGTCACTGCATGCCCAGATGCCTTGAACACAGTACAAGCTACTATGATCCCTATGTTAGTGGTTCTGACTGAACCGGCAGCCACTGACGCAAATGGAGTTACTACGCAAATCACAGGCCGTCCAGATAACGATTTTTATCCGCTCGGCCCAACGACTGTTACGTATACATTCTCTGATCCAGCTGGGAACACAAACGAATGTGTCTTCATTGTAGATATTGGTTAGTGTGTTTTCTCAAGGTCAAGGTATGACCTTAGCAAATGATTTGTGAACTGTTGCATGCAAGCATAACTAATTGTACATTGGATTGGCCTGGGTCTGACGACTCTTCACACCCCCCCAACTCATCCCTACCCCATCCCTACCACTTCCCTACCCCATCCCTACCCCTTCCCCCAAAAAGATAAAGAAAATTAAATATTTGTTATTATCATCATTGCATTTGCAGTTGTCGATCTTTGTATGCCAACACCGTGTTTGGCCAATCAGAATTGTCGAGTTGATACCAGCCTTAGTGGATTTTCGTGCATAGATAGTAAGTTTCTTTTCATTTTGTCTTTTGCCACACATTTTTTCTCGACCTTTAACAATCATCTTCGCTGGTGGTTTTAACTTTGTTCAGATATCTGTTCTTAAATTCTTGAATGGGATTTTGGTTGAATGGTAAATTTGGAAATCCCACCTATCATAGATGCAACTTGCACATGCAACTTAAAGATCTGTTACCTTTCAAACTGGCACTATCGGTTTTGGTGACAAAGAGTTGAATCTTCAAGGCAAAAATGGAATTATGGAAAAATTGTTTTTGACTTCCCTTTTTATTTCCTTGTAATTATTTTTCTTATGTTCTTACTGGGCCACTATATTTGAGTTGATGAAATAACTTTATATTGCTTTCATAATGCTTCCACCTTCTAGCATAACAATATATGCCAAAATCCAGCTGTGAAGTCAAATTTAATTTGCAAACAGTAAAATTATAAAGGCAATAAGTAACTTAGAAAGGAAAACAAAGAGTAAAAGTGTTTTGAATCATCAGTATTTAGGTGAACCTGCTGAAATTAAACACAAAAATGACAATGATGTGTTCTTCAACCAGTGAACAAGCATTAACATGTCAGGTCAAACTTCTGAATGTTCTGAGACCTAAAATTTATTTTTAATTTTGTGAAAAACATTGATCATAATTCCTGGTTTGAAAATCGTTTTGAAAGATTTTAGAGTTCTATGATCTTCAGTAAGTTAGTTCAGTTAACAAATTAATATATTTAGTATAGTTCATTCCACATTGATTACAAAAAAAAAGGAAACTTGGCAAGCTTAATTCCAATCCCAGCTAGGTGCCTATAAGCTAATTCAAAGCAAGCAAATCAGATCCCATAGAGGCAATTGTTGGTAATATTTTGTCATAAATTTTTGGATTGAATTGGAACTTCTGAGGTGCAAATTAATGCCTATTTAATGCTTTATGTGAATGAAGAGGGGGAAAATCCCTATCACTAGATGCACTCTACCTATGGCCTCTTGCACTGCTTGAGTTATTCCGTGCATTCTCCTGGGATGAATGCATGGTGGTACATCAATGATTTAACACGATATTCAGTTTTCATGAAAGTCAAGCCTGCCTATAGAAAAGCAGGCTGCCTCAAATTCACTCAAGCATTAATAATTTGTTACTTGATAGCATATACTACCTCAAATATTACTGCCATTAAGGTTCATCCTTGAGCGCACCTAATTAATTGACCAGCCACCGTATGGTTGTAAACACAAGTGCCAGCACTACTCTCCTGGCAATTTTGGCTGGAATTTGTGCCGAGGCGCGTTCAGTACAGCTAGCATTACCAACTCGGGTAGTTATTAAATATCCCCTGTTTTTGGCCAAAAACTATGGGACTCGGGTGGTATTTGCTAAAGGCGGGGAAGATGGTAATGTTGTTGTGTTGTTGATAGCATGTCTCTGTACATAGTGGCTCAGTTTATTTAGTCGTCTTCATCATTCATGTGATTTTATTCCTCCCATATAGTCTGCGATATTAACACCTGCCCCAATCAACTATGCTTTAACGATATTGGAATTAATACTGGATCACCCTGCGTTCCAGGTGAGTACCCACTAATATGGACCACTGTAAATTGTGAAATATTATCCACCGCCCCTCTCCTTATCCTTCCCAATTAAGTTCTAGTCGGTATCCCCTCTGTGTATTTTACTAGCTAGCAGAGTGTAATCTCTACACTTGCTACATGTGCAGGTATAAGATGTTTGAGTGAGCAAACCTTGTGTTTTCTCTACACCTGCAGGATGAAACAGCTTAGCTACATGTGCAGTTATACGATAGTTAAGTAAGCACACCTTTATATTGAGTAAGGAAAGCATGTATTTTCTCTGGTCTAATGACTATAGCTTGAATGTTGTTTTTAGCCACAAATATATACTGCATTTTTCATTGAATTTGTTATTTTATTTGCAATCAGATGTCGTTGGGAGTTGCACAGCATGGCTAAATCACAGCATGTCGTCAGAGATACTACTTTATGGACCTTTCTCTTTTACATGAATTCGCACCAGACCAGCACAGTTTTACACACTGCAAAACTTAATGACTCCTATGTCTAAAAACAAAACTTTTCTGAGGTTTAATAGTTTTCGGTTTAATAATCGTGGTTCAATTTCAGCCAGCATGATTAAATGAATTTAGATAGACTACACCTCTTATATTACACTCTTTATTTTTATTTTTGCACATATCTCTTTTCTTTTTTATTTTGGCGTATATCTCTTTTCTCTTGTATTGAGAGGCTGCTGGAGATACAGACCTAGAGTATATAAATGCAAGAACTTGCAAGTATTTACAATAAATTTCAGTTGATCTCTCCTGTTGTAAGGTGGGGATTTTAAGTTACAGGCTCAGACAGTGTTTGCATGAGGCATTGTATGTGGGTTCAGTTAATCAACCAGAAGGTAAGAGATTGGACAGAAAAGATGTGCAAGAGTCAGACGTCATCTTTCCCTCATCACCGGTTAATATTGGATAATGGCTTTTGTTGTCTGTCACAAATTGTAAACTTTTTCTTTTCTAATTGTCAGTACCAACCCCTGCAACTCTTGGGAACTGTCCAACGGAGACTGTCGTCGCAGAGGCCCCATTTGGTACTCTAACCGCCATTGTGGTTCTACCCGTACCATTCTTATTGGACTTTCCCGACTATCCGACCTCCATCGTTCAGACACCCCTCGGAGATGTGTACAACGTTGGAGAGACTACATCCGTTACTTTGTCCGTAAACGACAATGCAGGAACTGTAGTAGCTGTTTGTACCAGAAATATTCAAGTAACAGGTGAGCCTGAAGTGACTGTTGTATTAAGAGTACCGCCGGTACCAGTGATTCACCACCCCCCCTCCCTTCGGACCAAAGAAATGCTGCAGTATTGAAGCTCTTTAGGCCTGGTAGAGTTGGTTACTTACATGTCAGAGCAGATTTTTACCCAAGTCAAGGTTTCCCTGAGTATTGGACAGCCTCACAGAAATATTACCGACGTCGCCGCCACATTGTTTCAGAGAAGGAATAATAAAATGCAACGATTGCAATCCAACTTTTTGAACTCATGCCATCATCTGACATTGAAAAATTGGCTGTGAACACCAAATTATAGCAAAAAATGAAAGTTCTTCTCCCTATTTAACATAGAATAATTTTGGGGGCAACCATGCCCCCGGATCCCCCCCTCCCCATGTATGCCCACACCCTCCTCCATTGTAGCAAACCAGAGAATGAAAAATCCCAGGGGAAACCCTGCAAGCACATGAGTACAAGCACAATAAAGTAGGTGTCAGTAGGAGCAAATAATTTTTCTGCTCATATTCATAATAGATTTCAAAATGCCCTGAGAAGGGAGTAAAAGCATAATAAGTATAAGTCCCTTCATTACAATTGCTCTTGTTTTGTGTCATTAGTCATCAACAAAAACTTATCAGAATAATATAAAAGTAAAAAGGTTTTATGAACAAACTTGAGGTCTGTATTATTAAATTGAAATGTGCAATTGACAAGTTTATATAGAGGGAAGCAGTGTAAACGAAAAATAGTGGTATTATTAATATTATTTTGGTACTCTGGATGATCATTTAAAATGTGATATAGCTTTCATTAGTAGAAATGTAGCAATGTGGAATGGTTTATAATAATATCGATACATTGCTTGTCTTGTCTGAAAGCCAGGAAGTTGGATTCCAGTTTGAAGGTACTTGTTGATGAAATTTATATAAAAAAAAGATAAAAAAATAAAATATCCTTGTGAGATTATGAATATTGCAATTGAAACTGGTCTGTCAGTATTGATGTAAATTTTATCCTACAAATGTGCACAAAATATGCACAGGGAGCTATATTTGAACGACCAAATATCTCAATTATTTTTCCAACTATGCAGCTGCCGCCGATAATTCGTTCAGACTGGTAGATTGTCCCCAATCCACCCTCGTCGTGCATTTTGTTTCACCGGGTACAACAACCTCACGGGTGTTCTTCAACGAGCCCTCAACGGTAGGCGGTCAAGGAGAAGTGACGCTGACCACAGGAGACTTCACAAGCGGTAGTTCCTTTTCCACTGGTTTCGGGACGGCTACTTACACATTTATAGATGGCGTAGGACAGACGTTGATGTGTACTCGAGTCATTGTGGTCCAAGGTAGGTTCGAGTTGGGGGTGGGGGGGAGGGGAAGGACAGGAGGTACTTTATTTCCACACAATGTCAGAGCAATGAGTATCACAAGTTATTCAACTCCTGTCATGATTGAATAACAGCTGAGATGCTGAATCTTATACCTGTAGTCATCACATGAGATTTCATTTACACAGATATGAAATCTGAAGGAGGTTAGATGGTATAGTGCCATTTAGGGTCTAGTTCATGGGAAAGCCTAATACATATTATGATTTTTTTTGTGTTAACCTATGAGCCAAAAAGCAGAAAAAACAGAATTAAGTCGGTACTAGTTAAACTCAACAACAACCGACAGCACCTTGAGCCCGTATTTTTATATGCAAGAAGGGCTAGTTATAGCATATACCAGACATAAACCAAATTTCTGACACTGCACAGCAGTAAATTTATATATCAATCATGATACCTAGAGGTTGGGGTGGACACTCTAACCACCACACTATGCCTCTGGTTCCTGCTGTTGTTTCCAATCATGATACCATTTGAAGATGCATCTTTTTAATAATACCACTGCCAGAACAGTTCACCTGCCTCAGGCATTTTAATAGGCTCTCACGGTAGATCGTGGGAAATTTGAGCTGTACAAGTGGCTTTTCCACACTCGTTTCCTTTGCCAGGCTTGGCAAATTGATTACGTAACACACAGGCTAACGCTCCAGACTAATAACCTTGAAAGTTGAAGAAGTGGTCAGTGGCGAAGAATGCACGTCAGTCTTACTAATCCCCTTACATCTATCTCTTTGTGTTCACCATGCTCATTAACCTGTCTCTATTCTGTGCATGTTTTTGTCCCTTCTGTTACTGTTACTTGTCATTTAGCCATTGAAGAAGATCCTGCTAGGATCAAAACGTCAGGCCAACTTACTTTTACACAGTCTAACTAAAGGGCGGATTTTCAAATGCCTATGGATAGAGGCAATCGGTTAATTTCTGTGCACTCTTTTCTTATGATCTTACTTTTCTTACTATTTATTGTTTGATTTTTTTTTCCCTCTCATCTGCAGAAGATAATATTGCTCCGGTTATAACCGGATGCACATCACCTGCCATTACGACTGTAGACAGAAATACTATCAGCGCCTTTGTAGAACTATCACCAGAACCACAGGCGACAGACAATTCCAATCTAGAGGTCACAGTGACAAGAGACGGCATCCCCCTTAATAATTTATTTCCGGTCGGGACCATGCAGGTCGACTATGTATTCACCGACCCGTTTGGGAATATGGATACTTGTATGATCCTCGTTACGGTTGGTAAGGAAATTTTAACAACCTTCGTGGGCTCTGGGTTTTTGTGGTTGTGTTTGGCTCTACAACTTCAGTTTGATATGATGCAATAAAAATGTAATATATGCTATACCATGTAAGGAAAGAGTACTGAAATTATTAGTCAATATTTTATCAATGTTTGAAACATCGCTCATCTCTTGGCTACCCCTGTTTCATTTATCGTCATGCTCTCATCTCGTTTGGCATTCATAGAACAAGATCTTTGCAACCCTAATCCGTGTCCAGACAATCGCATCTGTACCCAGGATACCTCGCTAGAAGGGTTCTCATGCGCTGGTAAGAAAGAATTTGTACAAATTTTGTGTTAACTGCTATATATGCTATCATTTCCACTGCTTTTCATCGAATTCTAACTTTAATTTACTCTGGACAGTGATATCAAGGGAACCAATGATAATTATTCAATATAAACTATAAAACAAAACTAAGGATTCTGTAAGAAATTCTCTTTAAAATGTTTTGCACAACACAGTCCAAAATTCATTCATGTAATTAGGTAATTAGGTAATTTTTTATCTCAATATGTGTAACCACGTCTTGAGATGTTGTACCCCTTGACCGGAACTTTTAACCAATTCTTTTGAAATTTTGTCACAGGGTCTACTATATGGAAATGTTTACCAAAGGTTTTTTTTTAGTGTAAAAATCATATCAGCGACAAATTTGGAGGCATTTTGGCCACATTTTGGTCTTCTAAAGTTGTGACTTATCGAAGGATGTTGATCATGCTAGGCAGTAGCAGGTAACAAATTGTCTAGAAGCTACTGTACAGTCACAATTGACATAAACATTAGGTAACTGACTGCAGTGCGTATGTGACAGTGATGAGTCACGACTAGTAGCTCGCTAAATATCATAAGCCAAGTATGTGATGAATCGAGGGAGGCTGTGAAGTTTTTAAGCATAGAAACAATGTAGTGACTAAAGACTAGAGTAGGACATGTCGTGAGGTATCTCTTCCAATAGAAACAATGTAGTGACTAGAGACTAGGACATGTCGATTCCCATCAGATTTCCTGTCCCATCTCTTACCTGTAATAGCTACTTGATAAAATATTGCACATGCCAAATCTGTTATCCAAGATAAGTACTCTTCTAACTAAGGGTGCTTTTACACTAGATCGGATCAGATCTCAACATAAGGATCTGACCCTGACGTCAAGTAGATAGAGTGCATGTGGGCCATACATAGCGTAGTATTGTCACCCTAAGGCTATACACCATGCAAACAAACCTTTTGGAGTCTACGTAATACGCAATCCGAGACTGCGCATGACACATTTCCAATCGGATATTTTTTACCAACATAGCGGGGAGGATCAGAGTATGACTCAAGTGTAAATGCACCGCATCAGTGCATTAGTTTACCCCATGGAGAGATGATCGTCTGATAACATCATGGGATCTGATCCTGATCAAGTGTAATAGCACCCTAATGAAGCAAAACACCACAAGACCGTAACTGTGTAATCCCACTTATAATCTTAGTAGAGTGGTATTCATTGCATACACATGTCATTGGTTATCGATGACCGTCACCACAGGAGCGAATGGCCTAGTGAAGATAAATCAACAACGAGTGAAACACAACACCGACAGCAAAGTGAGCCAGTTAATTACATTGTTTTAAGGGAGGCCGATTTGTACCCACAGAATTGGGCAATCTTTAGGGTTGCTGGACCAGGTTTCTATTGTGAGACTTTTACGTAATGTGTTGACTCGAATCAGGAAATTACTGGCAATGACGCAATTCGAACATAAACTGAAGTGGCTCTTTACAACTCTGAACCTGCGAGCGCCTTTTTTTTCTTCGGCCGGTCTAGACAGCTTGGAGCTGTTTATTAGTAATAATTAGTAATAAGGTTTATAGTCATTATTAGTGAAGTTGTTTTTATTTTGTATGATTTTTAACATTGTACTATTTTCTAACGTCTACTGTATATGGATTTTCTTGTAGCTGCTGTTACATGCGAAACCACAACCTGCCCTGCCGGAGAGACTTGTTTGGAAATTGCTCAAATTGCAACTTGCGTAAACTTTGGTATGTGTCTAATTCCCAACCATCATAATCTTATGATTATATGACAACTTCTCCAAACAGCTTCGAAGCTTCTTGCTCCATTTGGGAGATATCCTAGCTTAAAAGTCATCTCTGAGAGCTGTAATTTTGTGAAACTGATTTGCATAGAGCCACCAGCATCTGAAACCCTTTTCATATTTTCACGGTAAAATGTTAACAGTGTCAACTCTGTAACCAAAACCATCTCAATGATGGAAGATAAACCTCTTTGATACAAGTTTCAAAGAACAAAATAAAAGAATTTGAAGTCCTTGTGGCTCTGGTGATGTGGTATTAAGACTTCGAAAACCGCAAACGGAATGAAATCGTTTCTTATCTGCTTGTGGAAGTTTGTTTCATGTATTCATTTAAATAATGATGGTTGAATATATTTCTCCTTTAATGTTTCCGAGTTCAACCGTTGCCTTCCTACAGCTTCACTACATTGGTAGCAAACAGAAGAATCAGAGTTCGGTCACATCTGTTTTATAATATGTATTATTGATCTATTTTAGGCCAGAGTAACGTTTTACATTAATTAAAATATGGTTGATATCCGAACCTCACAGACATGAAACCTGTTTCTTTACTAAATTCTGATTATATATCATGCAAAACTTTACCAGATTTTACCTGAAAAGTATTTGATTGAACATGTTTGTCTTAAGAGCATATTGACTAGCTAGGACGTCATTGTCCTGCATGTTTGTCCTTAGATTTAACTGTAAATAAATATATTAACACTACAGTACTGACTAGCAAGATTCTCGGGATATCAGATTTTTCACCCCCTCCTTTCCCAGCACAAGTGGATATTGGGATGTTTATATCAGGCCATCAAATTTTATAGGAGATAAATGAAGCACACTTTATTTCAAGAATTTCACAAAAAATTTAATCTTGCTGGCAAAAATCTGGGATTCATGGCTTGATTCATTACAAATTACTTGATCTCAAAAATTGTCTTGTACATCATTTCGATATAGTAATATGGCAACAGCACTATTGTCTAGGATTATTGAAGATCAAAGTTGCCATTGTTGAGGGAGTGAAGAAACTTATGTTTTAGTTTTACGAGAAGAATGTGAAGGAAAAAAGGAGAATACTACAGCGTGGTAAATTAGCCATCAGATAAACTGAAATATCCACAGAAGCTGTATCAATTCATTGGATATGTGTGTTTTTGGGAGCAGATTTTCATGGGTGAGGGAAAACCTGGTTTGATGACTTCCCTTTGTACCATTGAAACTTTGAATGGCAATGTTAGCTTCACATTGTTTCACATGAATTTGTCATTTTGAAAACTTTTTTATTTTTGTAGGGCGGAGAAAGAAACGATCAATGGAGTCACCTGGTGAGTGTCTTTCATCTTTACATTTTTTATTTCCATGGTGATCACGTGGTGATCACATGGTAATCACTTGGTGATCACATGGTGATCACATGGTGAGTAATATAATGGATCATGGGTGTGCAGGCTTTGATACATTTATTTACATTGTTCTTAAGCCCCCCTCCCTTCACATGTTGTCTTTACCATTTTTATGTCATATTAATGTTTCTCAAAGTATGGAATCTTTGGTGCATTGTAGTCTGAAAACATGTAACTTCAATTAGAGAGACCTCCTTGTAACATATTGGTCGATTAAAAACATTGTCTCAAATCCAATTTGTTTTGCAGTGTACTATAAACACTATGTGAAATAAGTGTTCCCTCATACTATCAAAGGATGTCTTTACAATAATTTCTAAAGCACTTTAGATCAACTTAACGGTCACTCGTAGATGTCTCTATAAAGTAGTCTTTGTCCATTCATTGATATCGCAGATGGTGAAATATTTATTGCCTGTCATTTTTTTTCCAGATGGATTGGAAGTTAGAAAAGAACGGGCAGCTTCCCTGGATGGTGAGACATCAAACTGTTTCTCCTTTCTCTTCCCTTCTATTTCCACTCAAAAGAATGTCTTAAAGAACTAGAAAACAAATTATTCCACGGATTGGTCTTTTTTTTTTGTGCATGAGAGGGGAAGCATGTTATTTTCTGATATGCAACAGTATTGTGCTTCTGCTCTATGACACTGCAGTATCGACCATAATGATATTTTCCTCTTTCATAGATACTTAATACATGAGACATAACAAAACTTGCTGGATCAAAACTTACTCAATCTATTTTGACAATCTTCACCCAATTATATTGTTAGATAGTGGTTTGACATCGTACCTTCCGGTACATCCGTGGAAATTAATTGATTTTTTTTTTCATTTGTTCAAACCTATCAATAATCAAAAAGAAGAAAACAGAATGTGACGAAACAATTTTAGATATATGTAAAAATAGTAAGATTCTTAAAAGGGTTAACACGTTAAATGAATATTTCAGCACGATGAATGAAAGAATTCCTGTACAGTTGAATTCTGAATTTCGGCAAGATATACAGATTTCTGAGGTTTCTACTGGATTCTCCAGAAAAGGTCTTGCATGAACTTACAATTTTAGCCAGAAACAAAACCCAGCAGCCAAAGCTATGATGTTGATTGTAAAATAGGCCGGGTAGGTTGGAGTGTATGACAGTAGACAACTATTGGAAACTGTTAGCTGCATTCTGCATATTTCAATCCTGTATTAATCAACCAATCATGTGTGAGACAAACAGCCTCACGTTAAACATGTCTTTGCCAATTGGTGGCCAATTGGCTAAGGCGTCGGACTCGTGATCCAAGGACCGCTGGTTCGATTCCTGCCTAGTTCATTACGTTGTGTCCTTGGGCAAGATGCTTAATCTCAATTGCCTCTCTCCACCCAGGGGTTAAATGGGTACATGTGAGGTAACTCGTCATTGGGCGCAGTATATAACTGCAGCTGCCTGGAGGGATTGTCTCTGGGACAGGTTATCGTTGATAAGGGGTAATATAATGTCTGTAAAGCACTGTGAGACTTATTGCTGGTATAAAGTGCCATATATAAATCCACTATTATTATTATTATATATTTAACGAACAGTGACGAAACCTCGTTAAAGTTCAGTATGTCCCAAAACAGTTTTTTTTTACATGTTTTTAATAGATTTCAAATCTATTGTGATAATACTGCTGCCATGCCGATTAATAATATCTAAGTTTCATCAAATGATAACTGTTCATTTCCTTTCTTTTTTTTTGCACGTAGAAGGCAATAATACTTCAGGTCAAGAGATGACCATGCTCAGCCATGTTTACATCGCAGTGGTCAGCATAACAACTGTCCTGCTTGCAGCCATTGTCCTGGTCCGGATCCATATGAAGTCCAGGAGACGGGTGATCTCAACAGAAAGTGGAAGCTGTTGACCTGATGAAATTGGACAAATACTCTCTTAATATTTACTTTTAATACACTTTGTCATATTTAAAATAAAGCTGCCATGTTTTTCAGCAATTGTAAGCATTGCTATTTACTAGAATTTTTTGGAACTTTAAAGAGGTACCCATATTTGTAGTGCAAATAATTATATTTAAACATTTATTGTATTAGCAACAGAATAATATAATATTAAAATCTCACTGGTTCAAAATTTGCATGTGGAAATCCAGGAACATGCGAACAAACACTACGAACAAACTGTGACGGAATTTTTTCAAGTTATCCATCTGCTTCGAATTTTAGAAGCTATAAACCTGTGTGTTTAACGTGCGGTTTATACGTGTGGAATAGAGATGCGTTTGCACAAGGTTATAGTTTGTTTTCTTTGGTGTGTTAATTCACAGGTTTTTATATTGGCAGGTACTACATGAGAGTTAAGTGTAAAGGCCTCCAAGCTTCAGTTTGGTTGGCAAATTTTCATCAAGCATAGACATTTTGTCCAGATGGTTTCTATGGTAACAGTGATAGTGAAGTACCAAGAACAGGATATCTTTTACCTCTGTTTACCTCGGTATGAATTTTCTATGCATTCTATAAATTATGACATTGGCCAACTCAGCTCACCAAAAAGCCCACTGAAATATTTCTATTTACCAGGATGAGATATCTGTCTATTTTAGCAGAACCTGGTCTTAAGTTTTGTAGATTAAAATTGCATTCTCTACACTGTTTATGTGTTTTTTGTGGAATGTTTATGGTATGTAGCAGGATATACATATGTAACCTCTGGTTTAGCCTAAACACTTCCTCCAATCCACTGATGTTTTCATTGCATTTTTGAGACACTTCTGGGGGTTCCTCAGTCCTAATCTTGTACCCGAGGGTGTTCCCCTGTCCTAATCTTGTACCCGAGGGTAGCGCGGCACAGTGTCTTCTGCTGGTCATTGGAAGTTTTGCAATGACAGTACCAGAAAGCATTCCGAATCTCTGGTATATTCTGATATTTCATTTTTAATATCAACATTTCAAAATGACTTTGTCCTATACAGTAGTACTATACTATCCGAGAATGGATTTAAAGAATTTCTTACTTTTCTGATAATTCAGATAATTCTTTTTAATCAATTGGCTTCAGATCTTTTACACATATCAGATATGAAAATCCATTTTGTAAATAGTTTTAGATGAGGTAAATGATTTCATATTTTTTATTTATTAATTCCAATTTTCCAAAAGTCTAGAGGCTACTTATTTAGGGTTAATGGTTTTTGGGTATTGTAATTCTGGAGTTTCTATACGTTGCTGTCTTTAAGCTTCTTGAGTAGAGTTGTATTCTTAGAGTTATAATTTTTTTTACGGTGAAGTCAAATTTAAATTGTAACAATAAATTCCAAGTATTAAATAAATGTTCAATTATAATCTCTCATTTATAAGTGTAGGCTACTTTCCTTTTGTTATTCAGAATTAATATAAAATAAATTAAAATTCTGTCAATAACATTTTAGCCAGGTAAAGCCTAAATCCAGGTCAAATCACTTTTGATCGATAGACCTAACCATGTTTCATTGTGTTTTATGTTATTATCAGGAAGATTCCTTCTATGCTGGTAGAATTATTCTTTGATTCAATTGCTTTGTCAGATTAATGGTGCATACACTTTAGCAGTTGTCAAGAGCCAAGGCTGCCCCCCCCCCTCCCCCTTGTTGGACACCCTCATTATCCTTCAGTTTATTATGAAATATGAATACATTATTGGTTATCACATATTTCCCGGTCCCCTTCCTCACCGTGCCTTAACATTAGGACTGCAGCACGTTTCGGTCTGGACTCTGAAGCTTGATAAACCCCCTCGTTGGTGTATAGAACTTAATCAAAATCTATTGCGGAATTGTTGTGGTTCCACTTTCAGACAGTCCAATAAACTCAATGCCACATTCATTGGCTGATGTAGGAATCACTGTGTCAGAACACTGTCTAAAGCAGGGGTCTGCTCGAAAAAGGTATACACGCAAATTAACGCAGGCTTGTATAACATAACATGTTAAAGGGCTACGAAGGGCACATGCTACATGGAACGCCAACCATAGAAAACCTCAGCACAGTAATTTAAAAAAAAATAATTAAAATGTGCGCCTCTTAACCCTAATAAATTAAACAGTCAATAACATGTTATTCTGTGCCAGTATTTTTTTGCGAACGGTCGATTAAGTAGTCGCGATTTATACTGTTTAATTTGTAAGCGCACCTCATGGTATGGAATTTCGTCAGCAGCAATGCCGTCAAGAAAGTAGTATAGGATCAGGATGACGAACTAATACGGCGCGCCGCTCAAAACATCCCTTTATAAGTACAATAGTGGTGCATCCTGGATTTTTATATAAGGAGGGAGTGACCCTGGGGATGTTAAAGCCGACTTTCTTGTAGGACGGGGGGGGGGGTATCTTCCCGAGCAAAAAAAGAGCTATAAATCAGGTCTGTAAAGTAGGACTAATTGCAGCATGGTATGTTGTGTTGGTAAATAATTTATCATTTTTACGTGAAGTTCAAAAGGGTTGGGTTGGTGGGGGG
>KN883106.1:92564-123623 GCA_000934455.1 Apostichopus parvimensis | reverse complement strand
AACCTCCTACTACTAATATGATTCGAAAAAAAAATCATCAGAAATAGCTTAAAAAATAATATCATAATAAATAGATAAATAGACCAAATGAAAAAGAAATAATACAATTAAGAAATCAAAATATTGTTCAATATTGTACTCTTTATTAGTCTTCATTATCCGATTTAACAATTACAGTTGCAATCATTTTAATGAAAATCAGTTTTATGACCATTTATCAGGAATGAACCCAACTACTGGAGGGTTTGCGGTGTGAGACTGTTGATTCCCTTGAAAAGGTTTCCAGAAGGTTTTCAATAACTGTTTCCAAATATGCTAGACTGTCGAATAATGGTCAGTCATGTTCCAAATCTAACTGGCATGTCAATGCCACTTTTGAAGCAGTTCTCGCTCGAGGAAACATCTTGTCCTCCGATGTACACCTCCTTGATTTCTCAGAATAATACGGGAATTGCAGAAACAGTCAATCTGAAAACCGTGAACGACATAAACTTTGAGTTGACATTTATGAACTTTAAGAGGGTTCTCCCTAGAATCTCTACCACCATTTCCTGCCCATATGGGTTTGAAACCATTTGGTGCCCCCGGAGGTACCTTGATAGCCCGACAAACTCTTTCTGCTTTATGCCAGTATGTTCGTCAAATGTAACAATAGTACCTGTTAAATGTTTAACCCTCTTAAAAATTAGGTGGTTTTTACATCGATGCAGAGAACTTAAATGTTTAAGTGATGTCATTAAGCAACATTTCATCCATTGTCTGTTTAACGTTAATCAGTCGGACCTATGGTGGTGTTAATTAATTACCTTATGACAATAGGCTATTGTCCGACACGGAATTGCACCACCATATTGAGTAACGATTTGTTTTCACGACGAGAGCTAAATTATTTTTCCCGAGTTTGAATTCTAATTTTAAGGTGTTTACATATTACTGTAGCAACTCTGATGAGTCTTGAGAATTATATGACCATATCTCCTCATAAAATCTGCCAAATACTATGAAGATCCTTGTCGCTTGAAGTAAACTGCTACATGTATTTACATCTGTGTAGCAGTTTGCGCATATTAATGAGTTAGCAATTTGCTACACCACATCACTATCAGCAATTCCTGTGGGAGAGTTCAAAAATGAAAACCTCTTCCCTCCCCGGAGCTCCCTCCCCTTCTTTTGAGAAATACTAGATCCTTTGCTGGTACTTATAGTCTTGACAGGAGAAATCTGTCCAGTGGGGTAATAGTCTCTACACTTTCATACAGTGGTTACACCAGGATTTCAGATCCGTCAAACCTGGCACATCTAAAAGGCAAAAGGGCGCGCACTCATTTCAATGGGGAATCATCGACGTCTATACAGAGGGCGCTGTCATATCGGTGCTAACAGAGCCGTGGATACGGCTTTGGGTCCTAATGAGCATGAGCTATCCCGTTTAAGACCTCCAAAGATTTTGTAAAGCTCTGTAACATATCTCAATCTAAGTGCTATTTGGGAAAATATATATCAAAAACATCTAGTCTTTAATAATTACAAGAAGAATCGTAGGTAGTAAGTCTAGTATATTCCATTTGCAGACTTTGATACAATTTTAATAATGTTTCAACCTTAAAGTCAGTTTAGATTCAAAAATAACTCAAAGGAGCTTCCTGATTGGTTGGCGACCAGATGTGCACAAAGTTCCCAAACGAACGGTGGGCAACATTTCTCTGCTACAATGTACAAGTTACGAGTGGTAGAATCCATACGTTAACTCGAATATCTCACACAATGTGTGAATTAGAGCACGTGCGAGTAGTTTGCCCAGATGTTTCTTTCAGAATTGTCTCAAAGGAATTCTCAGTGATTCCAGAGACTGCCGCTTGTCAAGGTTCAAGGATCAAGATAAGACCCATATGACATCACCCCTCTGTTGATTCAGGGGGTGGTTGAAGATCCTCTTTTATCTGCTACAATACCACCACATCGCACCATGCAAATACGATCTCAAGCCTCCATTCTTGTGGCTAGCTCACAGTGACTTTAAGAGGATTGAGGGAGGATGAGGGTGGTACGTTTTACACCTCTGGAGTAGTGGTTTTACTCTTCACTGCTGCACCTCCTCTGATCCTGTTTCTATCTGTTGGATGAGTAACTCTAGCTTCCCCTTGTCTGAAGCCTCCACTGCTACAAATACCTGTTGATCAGGAACAAACAATGTATCACTTTCTTAGAGTGTTAAAAAGGAGTGGGGTGGGAGGTCAGAAGGATTTATCATATATATCTTTTAATGGATTATAAAAAAGTAAAAGTAATTGATTCTGAATATGTATCACCGGGGCAGGATTCATTCCCAAAAACCATAGAAATCTTGTCAATTTATAAAGCAGTAGGTCAGAGGGATTATCATATATCTTTTAAAGGATCATGCAAAGTATACAAAGGTGGATGAGATTCACTTAATCAATGATACAGCACTGAGCTGTTCAACTAACGTGACAAACTATCATGCCACAAATGGGAAGTCCACAAAGTTGTCTTTACGTCTTACTCAACTAAAAGATCTGAAGTAAAGAATTCTGTCGGAAATTTGTCATCGCTTTGATTGTTTGTCAATCTGTCTACTTTTTCAGGATTTTTTAGTTGAATATGAAGTCAGACGTGAAGCCTGATATGAAGTAAAACAGAAGCACTCCACCAAAACTACTATAACTAAGGACTCTACTCTTTCCTTAGGTTTGTGGCATAATATGCACAAACCAAAGACACGGTGCCATAATTACTGAAAGTTTCCCGATTCTTTTCGGCAAAAAACCAAATTCTCATATCATTTTGTATCGCAAAGATATGAATTTTTAATGTCAACTGAAAATGTCTTTGTTTGCTGTATAATTTGTCCAACACAAAACCACAGAGGAAAAGAATATTTCTACAGATAAATGTTACATTTTGATCAAAATTGTAAGGACAGAGAACTATGACAGCTAAACCGACATTCAACATGTATCAGGTTTCAATAATAAATCAACAAGAAGATTATCAAACCCTAAAGTAAAGTTTTTGAAGATCATATGTCTAGATGACAACCCAGACCCCCTACTGTGATCCAACATCCTGGATCAGCTGAAGGCTTAGCCAGTCAAAATAGGTCACATTCAATCAACCATATCTCGAGTTAGGGGCATAATATTGAGATGAGGTTTTCACCTAGCAAAAGTTGAATATTTTTCTCTTCAATCTAAGTTTCAAATCAAGTGTCACTAGCAAACCCTCTATAAAAGAAAGGGACTTACTTTTAAGAGTTCCATGCCATCTAAGTTCTTTGGTTTAGACTCAAGGGCAGACCTAGATTCTGGATGAAGGAGGTGATAAAGTCGTACAAGATCAACAGCATCGTCTAAGCTGAGAAGCAATAACAAAACAAAACAAAACATAAAACACAAGAAAAGATTATAGTTTTAAAGTGGCAGCAAGGAGAAATAATGTGTTACATTTTGCACTAAAATTTTTCTGGGGGGGGAGGGGGTAGGGGAGGGACCCACACACTCCTACATGTGAGTCTTTCCTTCCAACAACCTTCCTCTCCTCCATCTGCCTCTGATGTGGAAGGGGGGAAAATATTGTTCAAAGAGATGTTTTGATAAGACTACAGACTCTTTGGGAAATTAATTTATGCAAAAACCCAACAGGAATGTGATTGACTTGTTAAAAGAGTTTAACTGAGGGTGTCGGGGCTTAGCCACTGGGTTATTCCTCAGATATCATACTCACAGATTACGTTCGATCATATCTGCTAGGAGTCCCTCGATGCATCTATTTCGAGTGAGATGGAATGCCAACCCTCCAAAATGTCTTGTTGATCTGAGCAAGTCATATTGGTGATGTTTCTTAATGTGTTCATACACTCTTCTATGCACCTAAAAAATAATTACCAAATTAACAGACTGAATGTTTGAAAATTGAAATACAATGCATACACACAATGGATGGCTGAAAATAACAAACAGAGCCATAGGAATATTATTGTAGATCGCTTCAAATTTACCCTCATGTCCCGCTTCCACCCCCCTCACCCCCACCCCCTGCTCCACCCTTTGTATTACTGTACTCATAGATTTGCTCAACCAATGACAAATCTTTCCATAACACATCAGTACCACCCAATGGTGCCTTTCTACAATAAATTACATGTTAATATCAACTGACCATTTCTTGCCACTGGGAAAATTCTATTTTAAAATTTTTTTGGCCCTGTGAGCTGTTACGAATAAAATAGGAGTGAACTGTTTGACCCATAGGAGGGTGACCTTCAGGGGAAAACGGTTAATTAATTTAGTGGGGAGAGAGGAACAACTAATGTTTAAGAACAATGTTTTCTTTAAGGAGGGGGCAATCTTTCCTCAGGGGATGTTTTTGAAGCTTTGTCTGTGTTTTGCTGTTATCTTAAGTAAGAGCCAAAAAATTACTGAGTAGAGAGGAAACTAGGAAAATGCCAAAAAGTAATAGAAGAATGCGACAGATGGAAAGGGGTGCCAAGGCGGCCTAGAGAAGGACAAATTTTGCTCAGCTTCACGGAGGAGCAGAGAAGAGCCGAGAATGTCAAAAGTAGAGCAAATATGTTTTTTTTTATGATGGGACTGTACTATACTGGGTACATTTAACTTCACAGACAAAAGGCAAAAAAAACCAAGTTGTACTGTAGAGAGAGGACATGAAAAGTTAAAGACAATTACCCTTATGAAGTCTGCACTGTCTGGTTCAAACTGTACACATGCAGCATCTAGCAGGAACTCATATTTCTCATTCTCTAGACTATTCTGAAACGAAAAGAGAGAGAAATAGAAATCCTGTTTATAAAAGTGAATCAGAGTCAAGGACACCGCCTAATCTCATAATCACGCACGGTAAGAGATATTTATTAAACAAGAACAGGTCGATGATGAATGTTTCTTGAACAATAACAAAATAATTTTGTGGATATCAAATAGAAACTTAAAAACTTCTGGGGATTAAAAAAATAAAACTCATGCAAAGAACATCTGATGATAAGCAAGTTTAGCTTTTAAAGGCACCCATTTGGTTTTGTATAAAAACTAAAAATGCAAAACAAGACACTTGACAAGTTGAGCAAGGTCTTGACAAGGAAACAGAAGGAGAACAAGAGAAAAAAAAGAAATACTTACTGGTAAATTTTCATCCTGGAATAATGGAGGGGGTTCTATTTGACGGTGGGGTCTAGGGAAATAAATCTGCATCATTCGGTCTCTTTCGTTCCACGATGCCTTCCTGAGCACTCCGCTGGGCTCTCTGACAACGATCAGTCTATCCTATAAAATGATCAGAATGGTGATGAGCAGCAAAAGCCTTTGTGTTTATTTCTTCTCTAATTAACAAATAATTTTCTCTATAAAAGGGAGATGAAATATCTCCAAAGTAGATGTCCTTTCTTCCAGAAACATGGAATTTCCTTCTTTTTTTTGTGTCAAAATTGACAGACTTTGAACCGAAACGGTTCTACAGTAGTTACAGTAATGAGCATTATAAGTTCACGAGTGGAACATTTTGGCCTCCCATAACAATGCACAAATATAAGAGTGGAACATTTTGGCTTTCCAAAACTTAGCACTATCATACGAGTGGAACATTTGGCCTCCCATAACAATGCACTATTATAAGAGTGGAACATTTTGGCATTCCATAACAATGCACTAATATAAGAGTGGAACATTTGGCCTTCCATAACAATGCACTGAGTGGAACTTTTTGGCCTTCCATAACAATGCACTGAGTAGAACATTTTGGCCTTCCATAACAATGCACTATTACACAAGTGGAACATTTTGGCCTTCCATAACAATGCACTATTATAGTCTTTGCCACTGTCTAATTTTTTTAACAATCCTCGTTTACAATAAAATCTAGACAAGAAAGAAGGTATATCAAGAGCTGGAATAGAGTACATTGGCCAACAATGAAGGTAGAGGTGGGGCCGAGGGGGGGGGGGGGGGAGGATATTGGCAGGATATGAACCATTGGAGCTGCATGATTTAAAGATACGTGCATGAATAATAACCTCTGAAAGAATTCGTTAGATACTGTTAGTTGAAACATCTAATACCGAGACGGGAAGTGTCGCAAACATGAAGTTTGGGTTTTCATGTTTAAAACAAGCCTCAGAGATTATTCACCTGATCAGTACGAGTAAAACAACAACAGCAACAACAGATAATTGATGGTTTTTCTCTCATTCTCGTTCCCAGCCACTGCACTTTCTTGAGGAACTAATTCTTTTTGTATGATAACTGTCGTGGAAACATTTGCAATTTACCCTTTCTGACAGGCCATAACTTATGTCAGTGAAGACGATATTTGCTGTCTCCAAGCCTTGTAACGTGCGATCTTCGGAGAGAACCGTATTTATCTCTTCTCTTTCCTCTAGTACAGGAGGCATCTGCAACAACGTTTCAGCTTCCTGAGTGGCTGCCTCTCTCAGCTTTGAAGGAAGATAAAAAGAGGAGAGATTGACCTTAAAAACTACCATGCAAGCAACAAACATACACACACAGGGAAAGATTTATCTGGTATTGCATTGCAAAATGCTATGTTTACTACACAAATTGCCATACTAGTGCAAGGATGTATAGTATTTCTTGTACACAGGACCATAGTATTTTGCAAAGGAAAGTTCAGAGCCTTCAAATTATACCCTGCACACAGGTAAATTTTTTGCTATGTTGTAACACTGGTGTCATTTTCAAATACTTATCAGTTACTATTTCCACATTACTAAATTTTTTGACAAACTATTAATGAACTTATTAAGTAATTGTAGATAGCCTAACAGCAGTGTATCCTGTATAAATACAATGGAAACTTAGGGAGTGTTAGCTCAGTGGATAAAGCCGGTGCCTTTCAATCGTAAGGTCCCGAGTTCGAGTCACTCCAAGATTAATGTATGTCGTCCAGTGACAGCGTTGTTGACAATTGACAATTCATAATCATGGATGTTAAAATATGAATCTAAGAGACTGACTTCGGTCAGCTTGCGGCTTTGATAAGCCAATAATGGCTTCTTCGTGAGTTCCTGCTTGCAGGAGGATCTAAAATACATACATACATAAAAAACATGATGGTGGTAACAAACATGTCAGGATTAAAAAAAACTTCCTTTCCATCGTAACTCTCAACGCTGGCATCGTTATAAGATCATCCAATCTGACATGATCTTTGACATATATTAACTCACACCTATACAAAGGTCTTTATCTCCAAGTGGCACATTGAAAATAAACATCCACAATATGGCAGCCCATTGACACACATGTTAATACCTGTTATTCTTCAAATGAAGCGAGTTCTATTCTTGGATATCAGTGGACTTGTTCTTCATTAAGATCTCTATCATGTAACTTAAGTATGGTTGGCCTTGCCTCATCTTTGTCATAAAAACATAATATTAAGATGACAACACTCACCTCTTGCAGCTTCCCTTCACTGATTAGGGAGTAAGAAGGAGGACTTAAACTTTTCTTCTGAGGTCTGAAAACCTTGTTCAGGTTCATTCCCGTAATTTTCTTTAAAATTCTTTGTACCTCTTTATCCTGGAAGGCATTCTCATCTGGGAACAAAAGGGGGAAAAAGCAGTGTAGGACATATTACTGTTGTACATCTGATACGGTACAGTAGAATGGTGTGGAAAATGGCTCACTTACGTGTATAAACATGAATGAATACCAACATTAGCATTACTTCTGACATAAATTTAATATAAAGCTGGCATATTTTGGTGAAAACTGTGGAAGGTCCAGCTAACTTTAGGAAGGTTCTAGCACCACTGTATTGTTTTAAAATGTTTCCGAGTGTGGAGAGCCCTATATGATTACAGTAGTTGGAGGTGAAGAAATTAAGTAACACGATAAATTGGAATATTTGTGATACACCAGAGGTCGGGGCTAGTGTTTTAAGACAGTGACATAAACATTGCGGGGGGAGGGGGGTGCACCAGTTTATGGGTATAGATGATAATCTGTTCGTATTATACAGTTTTGCTAATGCAGTAACAGTTTGGCCTACTGTATAATTCAAACTGTTCCAGTGGAGCACATGAGTACATATAGTTCTAGAGGAGTGCATGAGTGCGTAAATTAATGTGAGATGTCTTTCCTGGGATTCTACTTTTAACCTGTCACTTGTAAGGATAGTCAATTAATTCAGAGTATTTCCTTCCCCAATTTAGTTCTTGCCCTACACCCAAGGAGCTGTTCTAAACCAACTACTCCACTCCCATCTCCCCCAAACCAAACGAAAAAGAAGGCAGTCTTGATGAATGACAGAAAATTGATTTATTTGAAGAACAGAGTGACCATAGGTTTCTTACTCAACAGCTATATCTATTCCTACCTCAGTTTGGACAATTTAATTCGCATACCCCCTTAATCCCAATCGTGAAGGCCTATGTGCAACCTAGTGTCAAACTGAATAACTTGACCAGAATTTTCATTTTCCTCTGGCCAAGCAAATTTGACAAACCCCAAACCTGTCATTTTTGCCAAACTGGCAACGGTCCATGGTTACTAACACATATGGCTAGGCTATGCCTCACTTAGCCAAAGCCTACATTGACTATCGTATAGCCTAACTTTAACAAGTAACATAAGACAGAGACATTTGGAAACTCCTTAAAAATGACTCAGAGGTATTTAACAACCTTTTCTTGAAACTTCGTTACAAAAACTCCTAACAGCTGTATTTGGTGATTTATTTCCGTTCAGTCTTGCAACCAAACGACAAATTTGACCGTAGTTCTGGTACAAACAGGGCACCCGTGATTTCATGGACAGCGCCATTTTGCTTTATAAGGCAGTAATGAACGCCAGAATTGTAAAAGAAATGGAAAAAGTGAATTGCACCGACGAAACTAATATCGGCAGAAATAATAAAAATTATTCCGTAGGTTAGGATGGATTGCATTATAGCATCACCTGTTTTGTCTACAACTGAACTCCTATCCCATATTAAAATAAATTGGAGTGACGTTGTTTCTTATGAAAATATTGCCTATATGCCTATAGCCTTGTGTTGACATCGACCGACAGCCACACAACCCACGAATACTTCCACATATAACCCTGTAAATGCTCATTGTACCATACATTTATGGTAATTTCATTTTGAGAAGGACTTATTTGGTGACGAGTGGACTGACCAAATTAAACGTCAAAACATTTATGCTACACATCTAGGAAACTAGCTATGTGTACAAAAAGGGCCTTTTTTAATTTCTGATTGTGCGGATTTCTTTCCAAAATCACGTTTCAATTCCGTTTTTGTCCCCCCCCCCCTCCCCATCCCCCGCTAAGTTGAACCCTCTTCCGCCGCCTCTGAACGGATATCTCAAATAGAGAAGCATGGACAGAGATTATACTTCATAGTTGCTTCACACAGAACTCTGCACTGAAAGCGTTTACGTTCACACAGGTCAACATTTGGGAACTTTGTACACCTACAAATAACTAAAAAATACCGGCAACATTGAGGATTAACCAAATCATATGATATTATGGTCAGTCAATCAAATCTCGAGTTAAGGAGAATATATGATGTTTTTTCGCCTAACAGTTTGAAATAATTCTTTTTCGCGTATAAGTTTGGCATTATTTTTAGACCAAATCACTTTTGCCCATGCATTTAGCCAACACCATAATATGTACCGATTTAACAATGGAATTAGTTTACTTTTGGAAAATTAATAGTTCTACATCCAGTCGAGAAACATGATTAATCCCTAATTCTTAGACGTTCATTTCTGCGAGTGCAAGAAGGGTTCACCATCTCCCCCTATATGCGATACGCGTACAAGAAGGGTTTTCCAGCACCCCTATGCTTGGCCCGCCTCGTCCCCTCGCCCCCCTCGTCCCCTCGTCCGCCTCATCAACATACGCAATATCATTCACTAACACTATCAAAATCCAAGTCTCAAATGACCTTAAGTACAACATTAAAAACAATAGAAGATAATCTAGAATGTGTTTATGATACGCAGACTTCTAAAAGAATGACTTTAGGCAGAATGTTAGTCTTGATATGTTATAAGACCCCTTTAAAATATGCTAAATCTCTGAAATTCTCCTTGAAGGATGAAATGATGAGAAAGTCGGCTCCTTTGTGCAGGCTTTCATGTTAATGCCAATACATTGTTTGATAAATTCTAATAACTCATTCAAAACACGTTTCGTTAACTTCATTTAACAAAAGAGTAATCCTTGGATGATATTCAACACCCCTTGCCCTTGACAAAGTCTGTAACGTCACAAAAGTCTTATATTTCTTAAGACTACAGTTATAATAATTGTACAATTGGAAGTGGAGTATTTGTTTCTTTTGTATTTATTTATCTGATGTTTTATCTTGGCGTCGGTCATTTTCATTTACAGTTGATTCAGGCTTTAAGGAAATAAGCCAGTTTTCCCCGCAATTTATTACCGCACCCTCCAGTAAAAATGACACTTAATTCATCTTCACAGAATAACTATGCTATATCAGTCCCACTGATATCAGTCGCCAACAACTGTGTCGGTTATTGGGAGCGGATGTGATGGGTTTGTTTTTGTAGCTGCACATTATTCCGGTCACTAGTACATGGTATGGGAGGTCGAGGGGAACGTCAGGGAGAAGTTTTAATTACCTATATATTTTTCTTTTCATTGTTGAATATTTTGGAAACATCTTTTTGATGTTGGATTTCGTCACTTCTATAAGCCTTTCCATATCAGGTAAAGGAAGCGCACGAGTTAGGGTAGGGATGAGGGGGGCGGGTGGATGTTTATCCACGGCCATCTTGTTTGACGGTTATGGTATGCTTTATCATCTTGTTGCGGATATTATGTGTGCTTCGTATAAATATTTCAAGAATATATTAATGTAACGAATGCAATCTATATCTGAACTTATTTTCCATCTTGTGCAGAATCATTGTCAAAGCACAAAGAAAGGAATTATGTAGATTTATGGTAAGCAAGAGTTTGACCTTCGCCCCACGATAAGAACCCAAAAAAAAAGAGAAGAAAAGAGAGGCCCAATTGAGAAGTGAACTTTTATTAAGATCAGTATAAACAAATTAGAATAATCAGGGTACCGTTTTTTTTCAATCACCAGTTATGTTACTTTTACTTAAGTGGGCACATTCCAATTAATCAAATTAATTGATGCCAATATCCTAATGTTGAACGAATGTTTGAATGCTTGAAATTGTTAATAGTTGTGAAAAGGGATACGAACATTTTGTCCCAATACAATTCATAACAAGGAGTAATTTTGTTATACTGTCAAAACATGCACCAATGCGTTGACTCGGTGGGTATTAGTTCACTTTATACATTTTTCTTTTAGAAGACGGCTACTCCCTTTCATGTCTCAGGCAGTAGGTTTATCTGCTTCTCGCTTTCCACCAAAAATGATCTATCTCCAACCAGCTTCCTTTTCCTGTTAATGAATACATGATAACAAAACAAATTTTCATATTAACTAATCCATTGACAAAGCAAAGCACATAAAGAAATACAACATTCTTATTTGAATTATGTTAGTTTTGAGGGAATTTTGAAACAGTATCTAGCAGACCTGTATCACTGCTATCATATTGCTGGGCAATAATTTTTTCTTTCAAATGAAAATAAGGGAAGAAATTTAAAGAATTTTGCGCAGTTGCATGTAGAAATTATATTTGGTTAAACCTTGATTAGCTATGAGCTCGTCACTTAATTTAAAAACAAATTCAAGTCCTTGTATTAATTTGTAAACTGTTACAAAGAACAAGTGCTACGTCAACATACATTATTGTCAAACAACAAAGGTTTGTTATGGTTTGTGTCAAATAAAATTTGGTACCTTAATCAAAATTATTCAAACTGCAAGTGTTAGACTATGTTGACTCAACGAATACATTTCAAAGTACGACTAATTACGATGACAGTGTTAGACAGGATAAAAGATATCTAGAACGAATATCTATCAAACGAGAAATGGGGGGGGGGGCGATTATTTTCAATACCTAAGTATCGCTGGATTATAAATAATTTCATTAATATACCACAAAAAACTGAAAAGATGAAGTGTGAGATTTATTAAGTTTGGTCTAATGGTAATGACACATTCAAAATAATATTTTAACGGAACGGTACAAAATTGAAGTGAGTGACAGGATTACTATACACTGCAGACAGAGGCTATTGCATTAAAACACATTGTTGATTGGGAGACCGAGTTGGAAAAGTTATTCTCAATATTAATACCAAAGCAAGAGAATATGATTCACGTCAAGACGAACAAATGCATCGAATAGGCCATCGGAAAGCCACAAAACATAATGACACACAAGAAACCACAAGTAATAATAACCAATCCCTTCCATCATTTAACTCGTGCAGTCTTAATAACCGTTACCTCGAGGTCTTCATCTGCTTCTCGTTTTCCGCCGAAGATGATCTTTTTCCAACCTTTCTCATTCAAGTCCTCGGCTTCGTTCTCCTGGTCAGAAAGATACAATAGGTTTGCTTTCGTTGAAATCAATTGGTATTAAAATTGAATTCTTACAAGTCAGGACATTTCTCGAGATTTAACAGGGTTACACATTTTGGCACACAGTGTTACAACCCAGTGTTGCATTCAAACATAGACAGAATTTACAACATAGGTGTCAGCTCTTAAAACAATTTAAGAAGCAATGTCCAGAATACTTCTGTGATAATATTTCACGTCCAAACGCAGCTTCTTAATATATAGTAATTCTGACATCATCTGAATGATTGTTAACAGTAAGTAGATTAAAAATATAGACAAAGCATGTTTGATAAACATTTAAGAGTGTTCATGAATAAATAGATTCACGTGAAATTATTGTATGTTAAACATAAAGGACCATACCTCTAGGCCTCGCTTTCCTCCGAAAATGATCTTTTTCCAGCCCTTTTCCTCCAAGTCCTCACTGAGAGTGTCTCTCTCCTTGTACGTGAAATACAAAGAAAACGTAATAGTTGCCTTACCCTTGTAATAATTTTCCAATATTTATGCACAACATAGGCAAGTGATAATACCAAACCCTTTCCTTTCTATATACAGGGTCCCGTTGTAATTTGGTGCCATACAACTTTGAAAGTAATTTAAGACTTAAAATGAAAGCGAATACACCTCTGCATGGGCAGCATTTGACATGATTCACGTGGTTCCACTTGATATAAATACCTCCGTATATTCACTAAATTAACTTATCATCTATCTCTAACAGTCGTGATAACCATTACCTCAAGGTCTTTATCTGCTTCTCGTTTTCCTCCGAAGATGATCTTTTTCCAACCTTTCTCATTCAAGTCCTCGGCTTCGTTTTCCTGGCCAGAAAGATGCAATTGGTTTGCTTTCGTTGAAATTAATTAGTATTAGAATTGAAGCAGTTAAACAGTTATATTACTTTTTCCCTTTCACATTCTTACAAGTCAAGACATTTCTCGAGATTGAATGGGATTACACAGTTTGGCACACAGTGGTACAACCCAGTGCTGCATTAAAACATAGACAGAAATATCTAGATAGGTGTCAGCTCTTCAAACAATAAGAAGCAATGTCCAGAATACTTCTGTGATTATATTTCACAAACAAACGCAGCTTCTTAATAGTAATTCTGGCATCATCTGAAATGATTGTTAACAATAAGTAGATTAAATAAAGACAAAACATGTTTGATGGACATTTCAGATTGTTCATGAATAAATAGATTCACGTGAAGTTATTGTATGTTAAACATAAAGGACAATACCTCTAGGCCTCGCTTTCCTCCGAAAATGATCTTTTTCCAGCCCTTTTCGTCCAAGTCCTCACTGAGAGTTTCTCTCTCCTTTTACGTAAAATACAAAGAAAACGTCATAGTTACCTTAATCTTGTAATAATCTTCCAAAACAAATGTATATATGCAACATTGTCCAGTGATAATAACAAACCATCTGCTCTTTATGTGAATATGGTCCCGTGGTATTTTGGTGCCATACAACTTTGAAAGTAATTTCGAACTTGAAATGAAAGCGAATACACCTCTGCATGGGCAGCATTTGTCATGATTCATGTGATTATACTTGATATTAATACCTCCGTATATTCACTAAATTAACATATCATCTATCTCTAACAGTCGTTATAACCATTACCTCAAGATCTTCATCTGCTTCTCGTTTTCCTCCGAAGATGATCTTTTTCCATCCTTTCTCATTTAAGTCCTCGGCTTCGTTCTCCTGGTCAGAAAGATAAAAATGGCTTGTTTACGTTGAAATAAATTGGTATTAGAATTGAAACAGTTAAACAGTTATCTTATTTTCTCCCTTTCACATTCTTACAAGTCAAGACATTTCTCGAGATTTAACAGGGTTACACAGTTTGGCACACAGTGGTCCAACCCAGTGTTGCATTCAAACATAGACAGAAATTACAACATATATGTGTCAGCTCTTAAAACAATTTAATAAGCAATGTCCAGAATACTTATGTGATTATATTTCACGTCCAAACGCAGCTTCCTAATAGTAATTCTGACATCATCAGAAATGATTGTTTACAGTAAGTAGATTAAATAAAGACAAAACATGTTTGATGAACATTTCAGATTGTTCATGAATAAATAGATTCACGTGAAGCTATTGTATGTTAAACATAAAGGACAATACCTCTAGGCCTCGCTTTCCTCCGAAAATGATCTTTTTCCAGCCCTTTTCGTCCAAGTCCTCAGTTTCTCTCTCCTTGTATACGTGAAATACAAAGAAAACGTAATAGTTGCCTTACCCTTGTAATAATTTTCCAATATTTATACACAATATAGGCAAGTGATAATACCAAACCCCTTCCTTCCTATATACAGGGTCCCGTTGTAATTTGGTGCCATACAGCTTTGAGAGTAATTTAAGACTTAAAATGAAAGCGAATACACCTCTGCATGGGCAGCATTTGACATGATTCACGTGGTTACACTTGATATTAATACTTCCGTATATTCACTACATTAACATATCATCTATCTCTAACAGTCGTGATAACCATTACCTCAAGGTCTTCATCTGCTTCTCGTTTTCCTCCGAAGATGATCTTTTTCCAACCTTTCTCATTCAAGTCCTCGGCTTCGTTCTCCTGGTCAGAAAGATACAATTGTTTGTTTTTTTTCGTTGAAATAAATTGGATAAAACTTGAAGCAGTCAAACAATTATCTTATTTTCACCCTTTCACATTCTTACAAGTCAAGACATTCCTCCAGATTTAATGGGATGACACAGTTTGGTACTAAGTGGTCCAACCCAGTGATGCATGCAAACATAGACAGAAATTATAACATAGTTGTAAGCACTTAAAACAATTTAATAAGCATTGTCCAGAATACTACAGTTATTATATTTCACGTCCAAACGCAGCTTCCTAATAGTAATTCTGACATCATCAGAAATGATTGTTAACAGAAAGTAGATTAAATAAAGACAAAACATGTTTGATGAACATTTCAGATTGTTCATAAATAGATTCACGTGAAGTTATTGTATGTTAAACATAAAAGAACCATACCTCTAGGCCTCGCTTTCCTCCGAAAATGATCTTTTTCCAGCCCTTTTCGTCCAGGTCCTCAGTTTCTCTCTCCTTTCATGTAAGAAAACAGAGAAAGCGCCATAATTACCTTACTCTTGTAATAATCTTCCAAAACAAATTTATATATGCAACATTGCCCAGTGATAATAACAAACCACTTGCTCTTTATGTGAATAGGGTCCCGTAGTACTTTGATGCCAAACAACTTTGAAAGTAAATTCGGACTTGATATGAAAGCGAATACACCTCTGCATGGGTAGCATTTGACATGATTCATGTGGTTATACTTGATATGAATACCTCCGTATATTCACTAAATTAACATATCATCTATCTCTAACAGTCTTAATAACCATTACCTCAAGGTCTTCATCTGCTTCTCGTTTTCCTCCGAAGATGATCTTTTTCCAACCTTTCTCATTCAAGTCCTCGGCTTCATTCTCCTGGTCAGAAAGATACAATAGGTTTGCTTTCGTTGAAATAAATTGGTATTAGAAATTTATTCTTACAAGTCAAGACATTTCTCGAGATTTAACAGGGTTACACAGTTTGGCACACAGTGTTACGACCTAGTGTTGCATTCAGACATAGACAGAAGTTACAACATAGATGTAAACACTTAAAACAATTTAAGAAGCATTGTCCAGAGTAATATACAGTGATTATATTTCACGTCCAAACGCAGCTTCTTAATAGTAATTCTGACATCATCAGAAATTAATGTTAACAGAAAGTAGATTAAATAAAGACAAAACATGTTTGATGAACATTTCAGATTGTTCATAAATAGATTCACGTAACGTTATAGTATGTTAAACATAAAAGAACCATACCTCTAGGCCTCGCTTTCCTCCGAAAATGATCTTTCTCCAGCCCTTTTCGTCCAAGTCCTCAGTTTCTCTCTCCTGATAAGTACGAAGGAAAACGCCATAGTTACCTGACGTTTGTAATACGTTTCCAGTATAATATGTATATATGTATGAATAAACCTCCCGGTTTTTGTTTACTAACACAATACACACAAAGCATATAGTCGAACTTTAGCCATATATACTATTTGAAATAGTGTTTAATCATAGACTGAAAATGTAAACACTATACACGAGTGTTCTTATGACTTCCAACGAACCTAAACACTCTTTAGGACTGTATGAATTGACGAAGGTCATAGATCCACAGCAACTCGGCATGATTCACACCACGTGGTTCATGCACAATATTTTCTTTAGCCGTACGTAGACCTAATGTTAGTGTAGTAATTATGTCGTAGTCCAGAAACAGAACATTATGTGTTGTTTCATTTTTCAACCGCTCTTGTTTTCGCATTGACGGCTGTGGGATCCCAATTGTACCAAAGCGATAGGTCACAAAATATGAATTATTATGTCAAAACGAGTTAGAAGGAAACACGACAAACATCATAGGCTAGCTAAGCATACAACAATTTTACAAGTTGAACCCACGTTTAGGCACGGTGCAACCAAAGCCTACATGCGATAAATGACTATGAATATCAATACGCTATACGTGATATCAATATGGTGACGTTAGCTACCGGAGATATAGCTAATGATGCTATCACGTTTGTAATATACAATGACTTGGGAGGAAAATGTAGTCGGTTAACTGCTATTCCGGCTCGATTCGAACGATACTGCAATACTAGCATTCTTCGATAGGGGTAGGCTAATCAATATTTTACGGATGACTCTAGTTTTTTAGATATTTTCGCAATGGGTTTTTTTTCCGACTAGAAAAATTGAAAACAATATTATATTAATAAGTCTCTGCACAACGGTAAACTGACTGTGAAATGATGAGCAAACTTGAGAACATAGACGAATTTAATTTTATTGGATAGAACGGGACTTGGACCAATGACCTCAGGATTACAAGCCTTCGCAATCTACAAATTACTGAGCGATCCAGCCCTTAGTTATCTGAAAATCATCTCTTATGTAAACTTGATAACAATTTTATTGAAATAGCTACTTTATGCGATGATGTAATGAAAATAATGTAAACTAAGTAGAACTGATACAAAGTTAGGATTTACATTAACCAATCTATGTGAGTGTACGAACTAATATGTTTTAAATTGTATTACATTTAAATAATGTGAATAATGACCCACCCATCTGACAATGTCAATGTTCAATGATAAATATATAATAATACATATTTCGTAAGAATAGGGTGACTGTATAATATAATAATAACGACAATGTCAGCATGAAAAGTCTACATTTCAGTGAAACGCCTAAATTTCGACAAAATATGTAAACATTGTGTTATTAAATTCCCCAATTCGATTAAAAGCCGAAATAAAATGTCGATATTTCAAGATAAAAGCTTGCAATCTTTATACTATCTTCGACATACAACGGTGACATTTCGCCATATGTGGTCAAAATTCCGAGATTTCAAAAAAGTCGATTATTTGCGATAAAACAGTTGCACCTTAAAGACAAAAGAGGCAAAACTTCGATCTATCAAAATTTCGTATTTTAATTGAAAATTTAAGAAAAATCAAAATAAGTAGGAATGCCAACATAAGGAGAATACAAACTATAGCCGTTTTTTTGCCCCACCCCGCCACATTTTTGATGGCCCTAAGCCACTGGTGATGATAATGCAAACTTACCAAGCTGGCGGCAAAAACAGCCAAGAATGCACTGAAGCACAACAGGATCAAGAATGATAACTTCATTTTCTTCGATGAAAATTTCAAGGTGTTGCCAGATACAAAATGTTGTCAGAAGAACTGGTGAACGAGTGCACGAATTAAAGTTTCAGCAACTTATAAAAACTTTTGAAACCACCAGCAAAATTGAGTCACTAACGTTACTATGAAAGGTCAATTGACCGATAGTATCAATGATGGTACAATTAAGGGTAACGTTATATTTTATGCATCTTTTATTACATCACTTGACCTGAATCAGATGGACCCTATGCCTTTCGTTTTAATGGTTTATATGTTTAAAAAAAAAATAGAGAGAAAATTATAAAATGGTCGTGGAACCCCTCAATGGTCATATACACTCTCCCTGCACAGGCTGTTAATGAGAGTAGAAATGTACCATGATCATTTTTTTGTTCTTAAACAGTAAACTGTAATAATTATTTATAAGTGACATGATAGACCAACATCTTAAAATTATCGTTTACTGAGTAAGATATGGAAGTTGAAGTCTGCTAACGTTGTTCGACAACTGCTTTTTAGTGAAGAACATGACGAATTTATTGTTTGTAATATTAATAGTACAACTAATCTGCTAAGAGCCATATATGATGAACTGTAAATGTTATTTAGCTACTGCTCAGTTTGTTCATCAATATTGGGAAATAAGGTGATATGTGCAGTAACTATTGAGGGCCCCTCTGGAAAGCAGTGCTCCTGCACTGAGCAGGACTACCCTCATTAAAGATGACAATAATAAAAAATAAAAAACCCCATTTCCAACACCTTGCAGTTGCATAGAAAGCTATCAACACCGATACTGTCTGGGCGTTTTCACCACAGCAATTTTAGGCTTAGAAGGGACATTGAACATTTTTCGACTATGTTTCTAAACTTCTACTTTTGTAAACTTTGCAAAATTGTTTGATAGTTTTATACCATTTTAATATTCCTAACCATTCAGTCTGCCTTTCCTATCTCACTCCTATCTAATCTTCCTTTGCTCTATGCATAGGCATTTAAAGAATGGTGAATCAATGTTTTGGAAAACTTGCTAAATACCGTTAAATTGTCATATACTGATTCACTGCAGTTATCAATCAATCAATCATAATTAATTGATTACGTTCCCATTTGTTTTATCCGCTAAAACTTTTCTCTTGACAATAAAGAATAGATCTTTAACCTTAACTGTCGTATTAAGTTACTATTTATTCCTTTTATTTCAATATCTACTTGGCTTGACAAATCAAGTTACGATCTTCAGGTTCTTGTGTTTACAAGGACACTCTACTCTAGGGTACTCTAACGCGGATTATTGACCACTTCTACTGATGACTTCAACCTTGAGTCACTTCACTTAACTTTTGAAGTTCGTTACCTAAGTTCAAACTGGCCATCCATGAAAGAATGACCCATATTTCAACTGACCAGTGGGGGAGGAAGGGGATTAGGGTTATACGGTACTGCAAAACCCCATGCAATGCTTTCTCTCCATACACCACCCTATAAAGACGTATTGCAAAGTGCACTTTATCGAGACAAAAGTGACTGTTCTTTCAAATTTTTGCTTGTTTGTTGTTGTTTTGCCGATATTTGATGCTGTCAATGTCATACCCATTGTACAAAGACAAGTGGAGTCAAATTTGAAATAAGGTTTTACGTAGACTCGTTACAGATAGCTGGTTCTGCCCCCCCCCCCCCCCACCCCGTAACGTCACACAATTTGTTCCCCGAGCCTAAACAGAATCGAGCGAACATTATTACGTGTAGATTGTGTCTATAAGGGACCACTTAGACGCTGATTTTGGAGGATAATTAGTTAATATGTATATGTTGTCAATACATACAGTATTGTAACATTTGTCACGGTCAATGATTAGCTATTACCGATCGGCTATATAGGCAATTGCAGTCATTAGTCATTACGTCATATATCTCTCGTGTCGAAGCTATCTAGTCACCCTGACTACGTGTATTTTATGTAGCTGCGTGCTAGGGGTTAATAAGTAATAGTAATGCCACACGTAAGAAACTTCTGCCTATGTTAATATGTTTGTAAATTATACCCTTTCCACATATTGTACAAAGGAAGTGTATTATGGTATATTCCTCTCTGTATCTTGAACCTGGGCTCATCAAACCATGGAGGTAAAAACAGTTTTTACCTCCATGATCAAACAAAGTGGCCAGATAATTACGACTAGCACACACACACACACATACAACTTAACAACCTTTTATGGTGTCAGATAACAGGTAACATGTAACTTTAACTTTACTTCGGCAAAAATAAATGGTTATCTTTCATTTAAAAGTTATATGATCATCTTAATTGTCGCCCCTGTTTTGACTTATGGTTGTGAGATATGGAGATTTGAAAAATCTAATCAAGTTGGAGCCTTTCATTTAAAGTTTTGCAAGCATCCTAATAAGCTAAACAATTGTATACACCGACTGTATGGCTTATGGTGAATAATAGAGGCATAAATTACTGACCAGTATAATTGAGACAAAATTGATTAATTTTTGGTGTCGAACTGTGAACAGTTCTGAACATAAAGAGATCGTATTAACATGAACCTCTTTTGTTGCGCCACGTAGGCCTAATATTCCAGTTATCGCAGAACTGTTCCAATATACTAGGTTTTATGATCGGATAGAAATTTATGTTCTAATGATAACTGAGGGGATGAATATCGCCATAGTCGAATGTCTAGCCTTCATAAACGAAAGACTACTTTCAGAATAAGCGGTATCTGCATTGTCCTGATCTTATTATGGATGGGTAACAAGGTCAGTCTACGCTTTACGAGTAACCCTGTTAGATGCTAGAGAAAATGATTTAGTGTCACAATAGCGGGTCATTACACTTTGTACTTCAGTAATATTATTCAGGAAACTTTGATAGCGGTAAAATGAGTAGGATACTTTCTCCAATTGAGTGAAAGCCAGGTGGTATACTGCCCGTCTATGGTGCGCCTAGTGTGCCATAAGTCTTTAAATCGACATATGTCAAATTAAATTGACAAATGTCGGTTTCTCGTACTCTCATTGTACGACCAGTGTCACATGTTATTTTCTATTGCTCTGTTTGGAATAAATCGACATATTTGAATGACTATACAAGCCTAGCTAGAAAACAACAGGTGACACTGGTCGTCCAGTCAGAGCACGAGAAACTTACATATGTCAATTTGTACTTGAAATTCAGCCTCTAAAGAAGATCCGTCTATGATCGAAACGTCAGGTCCACTTACTTTTACACATATGTCAATTTAATTCGATATACATCAATTTCAGGACTTATGGCACACTAGGCGCAGCATACCCGACAGTATATATTGGTTGGGACACGATATCCCGACAGGTACTGTCTTGAGGGACAAGTGACACTATCATTTGCTACACCGCCACCAAACGCAATACATAACAGTTACGTAACCGTTGTTAGGACGTACATAATTTACACTGTGTGTCAAGCAGATTGTGTAATACGCGTTCGTTACTCAAGCCTAGGACGGTTTAGAACAATAATTTATATTTTTCATTTTTAGAAACATTTTAAACATCAGCAGCTTATATCATCATTGCAGCCATACGGATAGCTGATGGCTTTAATATCTACGAGAAGTATTGGGCAACTTCTTCAGTACCAGGGAAGATTTTTTCCTGCTCAGGTGTGTATCGCATTTGGTTAACCGTAATTTGTAGGCCGAACGTGTAAGCCTAAGCCAGCCTGTAGCCTAGGCCTTACGGGCTTGGCCAGTGTAACTGTAAGGTTAATGTTGAAGTTACGCATGCAGTCTAAACCCCAGGTTAGGTCAAAGTCATAGGGTAGTGTCGGGAGATGTGGAACCCTATGGAAAAGATGAGCGATAACTTCTACCTTAGGCTTAGGCTAGTAAATAGTATACTAGTAACACTACAGTGACACCTTTCAGTACTAGCCAGCCTACAAAGCCTATTCGTAGGGTAGAGTATTGCCTAGAGACCCTTCACTTTGGGAGATCCAGGCTAGAACATGTGAGAGTTCTTGGACATTACAAATTTGACAAATTTGAAAATACTAAGCAAAATGAAACACCAGAACAAGCTTATTTTATTAGAGAATGTAGCATACCTATTCCACTAAAAATGAAATAGAACTTGGCCTAACCAGTAACATTAACTATACTTTTGGCCTTTGAGTCATGCCAGCCGGCTTGATCGCCATAGCAAGCCTTCAGTGTCTGTGAGAAGTACCATTTATTGCACGCAGTATGCAGACTTAACAAAAACACAAAGAATAGCAAGAATAAAAAGAAATTTTCAATCTGCCCATGCTCGAAATGATCTTAATGTGCAATTTATGAACCCAACATTGACAAATACACTTGTAACTGGCGAGTAAATGCTTGGCTTTGGAAAATTCGCTACATGCTAGACATTTTGTAGAGTGATTGAAGACAAAGGCAGTTCCCAGTTCATTAGTAGCTTTACTTGCCAACACAAGCATTACAAACATTTTGTATTAGATATATGGTAAAAGCAATGGCTAGACGAACATCAAGCAAGTTTGAATTCTAAAGCTGATTTCTATCAATGACAATCTCTATGAGAATTAACTGTGCATCAAAATGGTTTGCTCTTTGCACACGTTAATATATAGGAATTTTTCATGTGAGGTGTTTGTTGACCTTTATCACAAACTAGTACTGTGGAATGGCAAAACATGCATAGTGAAAGTCTCAAACTTTGAGAATTTTACATTACAAAATAAGGCAAACTAGCCTTTTTCATTACAAAATAATACAAATTAGCCTCCTGCAATGTTAAGCACACAAGGTGGTACTAGGACTCTTCTGGAAAAAAAAACAGCTCTCTTCAACCCATTTTCACTATTTAACTGTCAAAGACATCCTCTTTTGCATATCTTACCAACTCTACAACCTCATAAATTAATCATAAACAGCTAGAAACCTGACATTTTGTGTATTTAGCAAGAACTTGACACTTAAAACTCAAGTAAGAGAAATTCACTGCTCTCTCACATGGCTATGTTGGTTGTAATTTGGCAAAGAAAACCCTCCATTGAACAGAATCGCAGCAAAAAAATATTTAGCATCTTTCATGTTAAATAAATTTAGGGTATTACACAGGAAATCACTCTTTAACTTTTGTTTGTTTTGTCTGGGTAATACATAATAACCTTCAAAATCTCATGTATCCTTTTGTGTTCAGCAATATTAATGTAGGGACCAAATTAATCACCAAAAATTAGCAAATTTCTTAACAAACAAAAAAAGACAAAAAATGAATATTTAGCATTTTTTCACCATTTTTTAATGAAGATACTGCCACGGAAATTGCCCAGAGTTTTGTTTATATTTGTAAAAATACCAAAAATGAGTTAAGAAAGTGGTGTGCAAGTTGGTTACATATATACATCGCAAATAGGCTTGCTGTCAAGAAATTTGAAAATTGATTCAACAATGAATAAAACTTTGCCACTGTTTCAAATCTTAAGTGCATCATAATAGGACCCAGTAAGCTACTGCAAGCTTTAGGCTATGTACAGTAAATGGGTGTGAATTAATCCTGGCCCAATGGTACAGTATGCCCACCAGGTCTACAGTGGAGAAACCAACATCAGAGTTGATTCATTAAATGTAAATAACTCTGCCAGTTACTGTATACTACAGGCCTTCTGTAACTTCTTAACATTGCATGACTGTAATCTTTATAGCACTAACTGCAGTCTGTCCTAAGTAGCCTAAATTGAATTAATTTTAATTTTACTTTCATTAAAGCTACACTCAACATTCCATTTACTGTATATCAGGGAAGATTCTCTGCCCATGTTAAAAATCAAGTCATGTTCTACTCCTGCAGCCATGAATCTTACTAACTTGAAAAACTGATAAATATATTAACATATCCAATATGATGGCATCTCTGTACTGTATATATACAGTACTGTGTTCCATGAATGTTTATAGTAGGACAAGCAACATACTTGTACTGAACTGTATGTCTCAGAAATATTTTGAAAAGTGAACAGTGTTTTTGTAAAGAGAGAAAACTTACTCCTGTTTCATCTGCTCAGTCTTTGTGTGGTACATAGCAATTATTTTAGTTGGGGATGGGGGGGGGTGGGTGAGGAGGAGTTACTTGATTGAAGAACTCCTGATTATGTGATAGTTTGCTACTGTAGATATCAGAACCCAAAGTTAGTTCCAATGTGTAGCCAAACACTCTGTTAAGTTGTACCACAACATTCATACTTAGTAATTGAAAATTTTATAAAAATTCATCCTGCAATTGAGACTTTATAAATTTCCTTTCCTAAACATTCAAGGTTGTTCGACTGGCTCAAACAGCATCAGCACCACAGCAAGAAAATGAGCAGAGGTTGAAGAAATTTTCGGTATACAGATGGGTAAGTATCTACAGGCTTGTTGAAAACAATGAACTAATTGACAACTTGTTTTTAAACAAGAAGTTTCTGGTTTTGGGATTTATTTCTTTTGTATCTGCAAGGAATGAAAGAAAAGAAACAATTAAGTACATTATTCCTTCTTTGGGATTATACACTTGACTTTATGAGTTGGATAAACATGTCATACCATATTTTCTTCCATATTTTCTAATCTCTAACAGAACCCGGAGAAGCCTGGTGACAAACCTCGTATGCAGACATATGATGTTGACTTAAATAGGTTAGTATGGCAGTCAATGCATGCTAAGTACTACTAAGCTGAGTATTGAAATGCAATCATATTGCAATATGGCACATGTATGTGACATTTGAACTTTGGCATCTTTCAAATGTGTTTTATATTTTTGTTTTCAAATTTGAGTCTTTGCTTTAATAACAAGTTTTTCAAACAGTTGTCATCATTTATGTTTTCAAAGGTAAGGTTAATAGTTGAGTGTTTGGCTTTGCATCTCATCTCGGTGACTTCATATGAGAACTATTATACTGTATGATTTATTGCACAATGATGAGTTCATAACAAGAACATTGTTTCTTTGGGAAAGAGTGGGGAGGAGGGAGGACAGGTGATCATGCCCAAAGATTGTTCAGTGCTAGTACAAGTTCCTTTCCATAAAATCACAAATATGTTGCCCAAACAGTGTTTTTTTTGCATCATTATGAATCATTCACTCATCCCTAATAAAAAAAGTGTTTCAGTTGAAACCCTGAGCAGTGAATGAATTGAATTGTAGATTACTGGTGTAATGGTTTAGAAAGTCATGCTCCAAAACCACCTGCTCTTTACTATAAACAATAAGGGATTATCATGAAAATAAAATGTCTTTATTCTGAGGGTCCAAACATTTCATTGCTTCAAAAATATAATTTCCCAATGACAGTTTTTTCTTCCCTCTTTGATGATGAGTCCACTGACCTCTTTGTTTTCCCTTCTAGTTGTGGACCAATGGTCTTGGATGCCCTAGTTAAGATCAAGAATGAAATGGACCCCACCCTGACCTTTAGGAGATCGTGTCGGGAAGGTATCTGTGGTTCTTGTGCCATGAACATCAATGGAACCAACACTCTGGCCTGCATCAGGTATCGAAACACTCGACATATACTGACATTCCTCTGCTTTGCTGTACTGTTTGATGTGGCATTTCTCTAGTTCTCCCAGATAACCACAGTAAATATTGATCAGGCAGCCAGACAAGCCCTTATGTACAAAATGTTGATCTACAGACAAGTGTCACAGAACTTTTACTAATTTCCATCTAGCATGCATGTATATGATAGTCATTTTGTTCAATTTCTGTTGATGAATTTGTTTTCTTAGTGTCACGTTTAAGTTGAATTAAAAGTCCTCAAGTATTAGTTTGTCTCAGAAATATTTAATTTTGTTTTATACATAGCTTGACAAGACTATTTGGCTGATATGAAGAATCTTAAGAATGCATTAGAATTTGTGACAGATCAGTTCTGTTCACATGCCATCTATTGTACATTCAGTCACTGAGTATATTTACAAATTATGCACTAATCTCAACCCAAGCGAGCTACAGTACCATTTGTTTTGTTGACCAGTAAAACCAAATGAGATACAGAAATATGATATATTATTATTTCGACAATTTTTATGATCTTTTCTCAAAAATTAGACATCTGTTTTCCAGTTTTACTTTAATTATTGGTTAGTGCAACTGAGCTTAATTTAAGGTATTTATTTAAATGGATCTGAAAAAAAAAGAAGGTAATTCTTAGTGAAGAGGGAGATTACTTGTTTGTCCTCCTTTTTTTCCTCGGTTTTAACCCGTTTCACAATTTCTTTCATTTTGCTCATTCAGCCGCATAGACACCTCTCAAAACAAGGCAACCAAAATCTATCCACTTCCACACATGTATGTTATCAAGGACTTGGTACCAGTAAGTACAAATTTGTAGTTGCACTATAAGCTTCAAGCTTCAATAAGTTCATAATACCCTGGATGTTCTTTTGAAAGCAAAAGAAGGAGCTGTTCACAGTTCCAAAAACATTATTAAATATGATTACATACCAGATGATCTTAACGATAGCACATGGAAGGATTAAATCGTGTACTGTACATTTTTTAGTGTTTTTAGGACGAAATTCTTTTTTCTATGCTTAAAGGTCATAAGTAATTGGACTCATATATTGGCCTGTGAATTATAGGTAAAAAGTCGTCAAAAATAGCCTCTTGGTATTTCTGACTCGCCAAATCATTTTCAGTGATTGGGTGTTTTTAAAGCGGACCGCACACTGCTAGTCTGAAAAAATGCAAAATGACCAGACTCAAATCAGTCAGTCTGGATTAGTCATCATTTAGCCTATTTTAAACTTATTTTTACTGCCTGTCAGCAACGATGCAATTCTGGAGAGGGTGGCAGTAAAATAACCATTCTTAATAGCAATAATAACTAAACTGGATGCTTTAAATGTCCTTTGTCCTTTGAGTCTCACGTAAATTTGGAAGTTATTGACTTTCTCTTGGCCAAATGTTCTTTTACCCCGGTAGTTAACTTATAGACTAATTTTGTTCACTTCTTATATAAACTGTATTGGACGATGTCAGACCGAATGATGATCAGAGATATGTGGTGCACTTTTGTGAAGTTCATCTCTTTGGTGTGGGCCCTTCAAAAGGAGCTATGAAACTTGACCTTTGACCCTGCAAAAGGAGCTAAGGGCTTGACCAAGTTTACCATGGCATTGAACCTACCTCTCTGTCTGTGACAATGCATGTGACCCCCTCCACTTTTCCACCTTTACACCTTTTCCTACATGTTTTATGCAAATTGAGCGACTATTGTACCATTCTCCATTTTGCTTCTTTTTTCCCTCTTCAGGATATGAATAATTTCTATGCCCAGTATAAATCTATTCAGCCATACCTGCAAAGGAAAGAGGAGATTAAATATGGTGAACAGCAGTTTCTGCAGTCAATTGAAGACAGGGATAAACTGGTAAGGTCAAAGGTCGTTTTAACATGAATGTTAATCTACAAAAACAAGGCGGAACAGTTTAATTTTGATTGTTTAGAATAAAATAGTTGACCTTGCTTTGTTTTGTCTCCTCTCCATCTGCATTTATACCCCTTTTTGAAGAACAACTTTTCTGGTTGGACTACGTCAAAATGGAGACCTAGTTTGTTTGATGGATGACTTGAATGATTTCTCACCGGTATATCAGTCTTGTTAGCATATTTTCACATTCATGTTATCACGTAGGCTGGTATAATCTGTAACCAGTAAATTCTAAACCGTTATTCATCAGGCAGGCCATCATCTTGGCAAGGTTTCATAAAGGCACGAAATGCCCCCGCCCCCTTTTTTTTTATTCTATTTTTACACATGCCCCACATTTTTCCACGGGCCCCCATGGTTAGAGCTTGGCCTGGGAATCAGCAAATCAGTTTCTTAAATTACCCAAGATAGTGCTTTTGGACAAGATCTGACTGTCATAACAGCAGATATAAATTTGTTACATATGAATGAAGCTTCAGTTATTAAGGACCAATTTTCTTTGTGAACTTTCAATACATTTTCAAGGACTCCCTTTCAGGGGATGCAGTTTGAGAAAGATAGTGGTATGTGTATGCATTATGTGCATCTTGAGTCATACAGTATTACAGCAATGTGTATGTATGTGTGTGTGTGTGTATGTATGTATATATTTATTTCACATGTATGTTGTTGCTGGTGGTGTTTTTCTGTGCTTTGTTTGTATATACTTATTTTTAAAGTTATTCTATTTGTAACTAATATTTGATATTTTATGAGTTTTTGCTGCAGGGAGACAAATTTCCATATTCATATGGACAAAATAAATCTATCCATCTGTCTGTCTGTCTGTCTGTCTGTAGATCTTAACCTAGAATCATATTTTCATTTGTTGTATTCATTCTTTTGTTTCCTTCTTTGGATTCTTGTTGTGGTTTAACCTATATCATTCTTTTGTTCAATACCCTATGATCTTAACCTCCATCCTATGATGGTATAGTTCAACTATTGTTGTTTCATTCTTTTGTTCCCTTCTTCAGATACCTTTGTTCTTTAACCTATTGTAATATTTACCATTCTTTTGTTCCCTTCTTCAGATACCTTTTGTTCTTTTACCTATTGTAATATATATATACCATTCCTTTGTTTTCTTTCTCAGGACGGTCTGTATGAATGCATCATGTGCGCATGCTGCAGCACCTCCTGTCCCAGCTACTGGTGGAACGGAGATAAATACCTGGGACCAGCCGTTCTCATGCAGGCCTATCGGTGGATGATCGACAGCCGAGACGAGCTCCAGGCTGAACGTCTGTCCCAACTCCAGGATAAGTTTTCAGTTTACCGATGCCACACCATCATGAATTGCACAAAGACTTGTCCCAAGGCAAGTCATAAGACATTTTGTAAACAGTTATTTACACTTCAGTGTACTTCTATTTGAATATATATTAAGTTACATATGGCTAAGTTGTCGTGGAGTCGTTTCAGATGTTAACATGCACAAAGCTAGTTTGGAGACAGCATCTGTGCATTCGTTGTTCCTGTCTGTGAATTTCCTGTACAGGTCAATTGGTAACCATCCACTGAATGTTAAAACCACCGGACACTATTTCCAGTATCCTACGTCCATGAGGATATCTGGTTCACCAACGTTATTTAAACTTAGACACAGAAGCATTTCTACGTAGGTTTTGGAAAAGATTTTTTTTTTTCTTAAACGATCCTCCTGCCCCAAGTAACCTGTTCGCTACTACCAACTGTCTGTTTCGAATGAATCTATGCTGTTATTTTTTTAATTTAAAAAAAAAATTATTTTATATATTTATATATTTTTTTTTTTTATTTTTATTTTTTTTTTTTAATTTTTTGAATCTATGCTGTTGATTGCATGTGGTATGTAATGTTAACAAATATTGTTTTGTCTCAGAAACTGTAGGTAGTGTAGTCTCATGTCTGTCAATATGCCGTGACAGTTTGAGACAGATTTTCATCCAAACAATTTTTTTGGACTAGCTCTTCTCACAGTGGACTAATTTCTATTGATAGTTCTCCCTTCATAACTTTCCCAATTCTGAGTGATCTGAAGGAAAGTATGTGAATTATTGGCTTATAATTATTCTTGATGTATCGGGCTGTGATAGATTTCCAGTAGTATGTGTTCCCTAATGTGTTAGTGTACATATATAACAATAGAGTGAAGGATAGGATAGGATAGAGTGTAGGAATGCACAAATGCCTATGACCAAACGTTTTGTACTATAACCGATTGATCTTTTGACCCATTGCACAATAATTCATTGTGTAACTTCAAACAAGTACATAAGCTACTCTTGAACGAAAAGTTTATGGATTTTGGTCAGTCTGGATTTTGTTGTTAATATATGTAATATCTGTAATAAATAATCAATGTAAATTAAAAATTATAAATAAACCAGTTTCACTTTTGGATAGATTTACCCTAACATATATATGTTAGCACAATTCTTCTACACAAATTGTGCTAACCATGCTGTTAGCTTCACAATCCAGACCTAATTGTTAATCTCGATAAGATTGACCGATGTAGTAAATAAACGTTTATTTTTACTGTATCTACTTTTACCCCAAATACTGGTCAAACCGCAATCAGTGTTATCTTTGTCAGTGAGTAAAATACCCACTTTCCTTGCAGCTTCAGTATGGTTAGAATTACAAGCATATTACAGTAGTCAACAGTTGTCAAGAGAGCTATCATGTACAGTAGTAGATTCAATGGTAGATAAAATAGCTTTGTATATCACAGAAAATGATGGTAGGCACTGTACGCATTCCGGTACACTGAATTATTTTACATGGAGCAATAGTGGAATTTGCTGAAAAGATTGGAAAGTGGCTGGTAAATGATGCAACAGTGCTTAAAACAATTCAGAGTTACACTGTGTACAGTGTACACTGTATATACCGTAGTACACAGTGTATAGTAAGGCCCTATTTGTGCATATGTAACAGGTAACTATACAGCTTTACTGTATACAGCGAACCGGTGTTATCCCTAGGATGTTAAAAAGGGGGGGATCAATTTATTTGGGGGTGGGGGGGGGGATTTTCAACTATGGAGCTATGCCTAACTGTACCATGGACATATAGCTTTACTTTACACAGTGGAGATGTAGCTATGCCTTACTGTACACAGTGGACATGTAGCTATGCGTGACTGTACACAGGGGACATGTAGCTATACATGACTGTCCACAGGGGACATGTAGCTATGCCTTTCTGTACACAGTGGACATATAGCGTTACTGTACACAGTGGAGATGTAGCTATGCCGTACTGT
>KN883106.1:65130-85175 GCA_000934455.1 Apostichopus parvimensis | reverse complement strand
CCGGCTAGCTGTCCCTTCAGTATTCTGGCAGCAGTTGTCGTAGATAGGCTCATACCATCACCGATGAAAACTATAACATTCTTTGCAACATGTTTGTTGAGAGTTTGTAATCTCAGAGCTTCTTCCAACGAATCCAAAGCCATCGAATTCCAGTAAGTAGGATCTGGGGAGGGGGGGGGGCGGTATTTGATATATAATGCGATATGAAATTATTTAAAGGGTTGATTCTTTACAGTGATCATTGTGTAGAACATGACATATTGTATTTCCATTGAAATATGTTAGACTGCAGTTTGAGTAAATTATTTTACTTATGAGAGTTATGACAATGGATCTGCCCCTCCCTCATTCCCACTCCTTCACCCCCAATGGGGACAAACTCCACTAAGTTATGCCATACGTCACAGCACTCGTGCTGACAGTGTGAGCACGGTTTGAATATTCTGTTTCTATTAGATAAAAAAAGTAAGGAATTGTTCGGACTTTCAGAATGAGTGCCTTGAATAAGCTTGATGTAAGAGGACAGTACAGTGTGGTATATAAGGTATTAAACGATGGACTATTGTCCTAACTAGCCCCTTAATGAATTTTGATTAGATAACGATGATGTATTAGATGTGCATAACATTGTTGTAACCAACATAAGGTCAATAAGTAAGAGCTCCCTCCCTCGTCCAAGCTTTCTCTTCCTTTCCAAAAGTTCGTCCAAATGAGACATTTCATGCCATTATGACAGGAAATAAGAGAGTACTGTAACTTGGAAATGAAGTGGGTTATGCCAAACCTGCCTTCCCCTGCCCTGCACCTCCCACCCCTCCAGAAGATAACTCCTGATATGGGTCTCAAATGTAACACACATTTATGTATAAAAATATATTTTCATTATGACGTATCCGAGTGTACTGAATATCGTTGTCTTTTATGGCGTGCAAATGCGATCGCACACCTAACATGACGCGGAAGTAAAATAAAGCAGAGATACCCCCCCCCCCAACCTCACATTCACTAACCTATGTTTGAATTGGTCTTAAATATGATATTTACATACTCTCGAAGGGCCTATAACTATAGATTCAGAAAAAAATGTTGGAACATCTTTCCATATATACACTGTGTAAAAGCTCTCTTCCACCCTTTTTTCTCCACACTCCAGTTTATTCCCTACCCCCTTCCCTTAATCCTCTCTTTGTCCCTCTACTGTTTATCTCCTACCTCTCCTCTTCCCCTGTTGGTTTCTTTCTTTCTTCTCTCCATCCCTTGTCTACTAATCGCCTTACATCTCCCTCTTTTAAGTTCACCATGCTCATTAACCTGTCTGTATTCTGTGCGTGTTTTTGTCCCGTCTGTTACTGTTACTTGTCATTTAGCCTTTGAAGAAGATCCTGCTAGGATCGAAACGTCAGGCCAACTTACTTTTACACATTCTCTTACACAGGCTCTCTAGTGGATAAGCAGTTTGCTAACAGGTTTATTTTATTTTCATATATACAATGTACAGTACACCAGGATGGCAATTGAAAACACACACCAAATGTATAAACAGAGCACATGACTATCTTGAGGAGTGCAATCTTTAGCACACCTATACAGCAACACTCAATTTCTTGAGGAAATGCAATTTTTAGCTCACCTGGGATTGTTTGAAATGACAAGGCCTGTCAAACTAAACTGGGACATACAATCAGTTCATAACAATACGTATCGTAAAGTCATATGCGTAATTATGACGTATATTGGTACTAATTGGGCCTATGATTTCCCATGGGTAAGAACCTGTGTCGGAATATTTCTAAAAGCGAATGATGTTAACACAAACTCGAAACGAAAAACTAAGACTTTCATGTTGGTCACATGATCGTTGTTGACAACTGTTATATATCAATAAATTATGAGATGACGAACTGTCACTTGATTTTCGTAAAAAAAAAAATTAAAAAACTGCGAGTCCGATAAATTTTTGTTTTGCCCAATTGAGTAACAGTGTTGTGAGTAAAAGAACAAAATGAAATTGTGGGGGTTTGAGGATATTCTCCATTGACAAACGACAATATTTTAAAAATATATTTCAAACCCAAATCCGACCATAAAAAACTTAGTGAAAGTTGATGTAGCGTTGCTGCGGATAGATATCTATATCTTTTTCACAAAGACTGGGCAACCCAAGTATAACAATCGCTAAAACTGCAGGAGATAGTCGGTTACCACAGAAATCACACCTTGAACCCTGTACTTAAGTGCCGCCGGATAGTACGGAATGGTAAATTTCCAACTGTTGCGAACACAGCCATGCACTTGCTCTTACCAATGTGTTAGAATTTAATAACAATACGAACCAGAGAGGAATACTTACTTTGTCCATGGGTAATTACTAGCAATGCTGAAAATGTAAAAAGTATAGTTGAAAAGGCCATGTTGAAAATATACGTCTCAAAAATATTTTATACTTCGAAAGACGTAGGTTACGAAACAAGGGGCACTAATACAATGGTAATACGTACCATCGATGGCATATGAATCATAGTTTGACAAAGTGATATTCATTATTATTTTTTTTATATTTATGTTGATCTTAATACCTGTTGATAAGAAGGGTCAAAAGTCTGAAATTCACCTCACAATTAAGACATCAACCGACGGTATTTACCTGCAACAGATAAGTTTAACCATTCGGTTTGTAGTTCAAACGGTGATAAAGCGTATAGCATTGTTCACGCTAACAGGAATGTATACTTAAACATCTTTCAATATTAAGTAATCGACAAACAATACCGACTTTTTTGTTGTTTTTCATCGTCTCTGCTAAACAACTTTATTACGTCATAGACTGAGGGGCATAAGGCAAAAATTCCTTGAGTTTTATCATTTCCGTAGTCCACCTCTGGGGCCAACATAATTTCTCGATAAAACTGTTGCTTAAAGCGCCTTTATATAAAATTCACTTTGTTCCACCAAAATTCCGCTGACGTTAAGGAGAAAATGGCGGTAAAAGAATACTGGAATGAAGGGCGCCCTCGACTTTTCAATCTTCCCAAAACACCTCTACATTTAAATGGAGTTGACGAATTCTTTCAGATATGTCTAGATCTAAATAAAAAGTTACATAATAAATGTCAATAACAAGTGTGGGGTCATAACTGCATAGATATTTGGTAAGTTAAAAGGTCAGTTTGTCGACACACACCCAAAGTTTAAAAGCAAGCTTATGTATAATGTAAATTCGAGGATTGACATCACTTAATGTGTGAACTTTGAAATACAATGTTAATGCTACATTATAAATGTGCCAGTACTCCTTTACTTACTATTTGCTTAATTTTCTCACAGCATGTGCTATATGGAGAAAATTTGGTGGAACAAAGCCGATTCACGAATAATATAATTTTTGTGAAGTTTTGAGAGTAATTTTGAGTTGCCCCTCTGACTGGTCTGCGGAACTGCAAGAAAAACGTAAGGCTTTGCCCCACGGTCTATGCATGGTTGGAAATGTTTGGGGCAATGTGTGAGAATCTTAAGCAGTAGGCCTATCACTTTGAATCCGAGATAAAAAAAAACTTATAAGACACGCCAGTATTAGTTTAACTTAATGTCATGGAGCGATAGGCATGCTGGTGTGACTGTGTAAAAATTCCCGCTGAGTAATTTTTCAACGGGTAATACATATAGCTTAGTGTAAAATATCCTACCGGATAAAATAACTCCGTTGTTTAATACCCTCTATACTCAGTGTACAGGGCATGTGATCACTGCTGTTCATTGTTCAAGTATACCCTTAACGGACAGCGGGGACTTTAGACTTGATAAACTTCTTCAACACAACGCAACATTAGATTTCTGATGTAATGACTGGGCGTGTATATTTGACAGTTAATTCGTATACAAAATACCAAATAGCGATAGTCAACCGAAGTTCTTTTCTACTGCTTCCACAAACTTGTGATTTTGATCAACAACTAGATATAGGAAGGTACACAAACAATTATAAGCGATACGCGTTATATTGATAAGTATAGGCCCTAGTAAACCGACAGACAGTGCGTAGTCGAACCACGGTATAGCAAGGTATATAGTTGCTGTACAGATAACTCACTGGTTCAAAGCAAGGGTGCACTGTGGTAATTCAGGAGAACCATTTTCGTTGAGTTAAATTGGTGACTGATTCCACTAATGAACAAAGTATTGAGCAATTCCTTTCTCTGCTCTTCTCTATTGTACCAGTTTGTTAGAAAAAGAAGTACTTTTTTTGACTGGGCGAGATTCTACACTGTCACATCGCCTCTCAGAAATTAGCAGCCGTGACTAGCAGACAATAGCAACACCCGTTAACAAAAAGGACACTATGACACACCAATGCTGTACCACAACAGCTCCACACGAGCAAATGGGCAACTTATCACGCCTTTTTTTTCAAATAAAAAATATTCGAGTTATGGCTAAAACTTATGGTTTTTATAAATACTAAATAATTCGTGTTATGGAGGCATTTAAGGGTACGTGTAATATTACCAGAATAGAAACGCTACGTGTAATATTTTGGGTTATTCTAATGGGAACGACGACTAGGCTAATGCTGCTTCGTATGACTCATATTTTCATAGTTTATCTTAAACTACTGTCAAGTAACACAAGCATCAACAAATGAAGTAAATATATGTGGTTTGGGGAGGGCAAGAGTAACTCGACACAGGCAGACTGTCTGCTCTGTTAATTAGCGTTATTTTAACAGTTGAAACATTTGCCAAACTTGTATTGCGTTAAAGGGTGTGAAGACGCGCGCAAAAAGAAACGTCTAATGCTGTGTGTGTATTTTCTGGGATCGATGATGGTGTTTAACACTTCTGTTACACCTTATCCGAAACTATTTCAAATTACCGGCATTAGACGTTTCTTTTTGCGCGAGTCTTCGCACCCTTTAAATGTTAATGTCGTTATATTTGGTCAAGATATAAAGTTTATGTTTTCTAAAATGGACCTATTGAACACTTGAAAGCGGATGGTCTCGTCTCTTCTCTGGTATCAATCATGTCGCTCAAATTTCTCCATAACTGAGATTATTCAATAAAAAAATCAACTGCTCCTTGCGTGATAGGCCTAAGTTGCACATTGCCCGTGTGGCCGCTGTTGTCAGAACCCCGTTGATATAATATGGTGGCTTCATTTTCGCTACTATCTGTTGTTATTGGCTGCGGCTATAATCTGCCACCAAGCGCTGCTAGCTTCCGACAGGCGTACCCTGTGCATGCAAACAACTCTATTCGATCGTCACACACTGTATTGCTTGGCAGTATACGCGTGTTGCAGTACAATCAAACACTACTACATTACATACATTGCCACATGTGTGAAGACACATGAAATTTTGGTAACCTTCATTCCGATTTATTTACACAAAGACAAACATTGAAGTTTCCAAAATTCTTTAGTGAGTGTTCTTTAGTAATGATCCAAATCAAAATGGAGTTTATACGAGTAGCAGAGGATCAGAACGACCAGGAACCGATTGAGTTACCTGTTGAAGATGACGGAACAATCCTTTTGTCCACAGTTACAGGGCAATTCCCAGGTGCCTGTGGCCTAAAATACAGAACAGATAGGGGATCTTGGAGGGGTGTAAGATTAGCAGACGAACGACTGCACTTCACCGGTGCTGCTTGGATTGATACCGTTTACTGTGTGGTGTATCCAAAGGGTAAATAGCTATATTATTATTAAGTGTGACAACTAGGCCTAGGCTATACAATATAGGACTAACTGTTACTAGGCTTGTGCCTAGCCTACTGTAGACCTATCCGTATGACTAAATTAGCCTAGGCCGAGTCGCTATGTTAGGCTCGTTGTCCTACACTGAGGCTACAGTAATACAGGCTAGTCTATTTTGGGATCAAGACTGTTATTTCACCGGCTCGATTGTTCCATTTATGTATTAGTGGTTGTCCTTTGAGAAAACACCAAACTACTTTAATTATAATTGTGTAAAATTCTCTTAAATTAGCCTACTGTAGCTGGAAAGGTATTGCAAACCAAACTTGACATGTAAAATTTGTTGTGAATCAATGTAGAGCTTTTGCTGTGTTAGGCTATTATTAATGAAATGTATGTACATATTTTCACGGTGAAAGGATCTTTAATGCTGGTATAAAAAATAATAAGCAGTCCCCAGGATATTTGGAACGGTACGTCATTACTTAGTAATAGTATTAGTAGTATATGTACAAACTAATGTTAGGGGTATAACATGAAAATTTAGTGGCAAAATTTAGATTCCCGTCATGTCATTATGTATTTTGTACCAAATTCCTCAAACTGGTTGGTTTGTTAATCTTTATTTTACAGAAAAGAGACCATAAATGCACCTGTGGTGTATTTCTTTCAGAGAAATCTTTTAATGGCCCCTAGCATATAATCGTACAGTTGATTGTCTTCAGACCATTACTAACATTAGCGCCAGTATAACTCAGTGGTTAATCTTAACGAAGGCTATAAAGACACCATCTTTCATGCAAAATTAATGTAGTAGTATTGTCAAACCTTATTTCCATTCATTTTTGGAGAAATTAAGTCACCTGAGGTTGGATTTGATGTGTCATACCTCTATTCTCTCACAAATATGAATTGCAACAGTTTCCTGGTTTACACTTTATATTGTATTTTCTTGTGTGAAATTAACAAATAATCTAATGTGGCATTCATTACCATAATGAGAATATGTCCATGTGACACCAATTGTGTCTAGTTCTACAGGTAACAGTACATCAGTTGATCATTTTGTTGGTAATTTGAATGAATCTATTCCAATGTTACCAGGGACCACTGGTTCAGAGAACAAGAGAAAAGGAGAAGAAAGCTCTGGAAATCCGGCAGGCAAGACAAGAAGACTTGATGTGAAGAAAAATCAGGATCTTGTTGTTCTTGGACTTCCCTGGAAAACAACAGAGGAGGAATTAAAGACCTATTTTGAACAGTATGGAGAGGTTGTTTTCTCTGAGGTGAGTGAAATTTTTAATTTTTAATCTGTGAACAATTTTTTTTCGAATGACATGAACTTGTTGTCAACAGACAGTAGGTTTTAACTTTTAACTATAAAAAGGCATTTTTGCTTGTCTTCTTCTCTTTACAAGAAGATGCCTACTTAAAACTTAACTTACCTGTAGCTTAAATAAACTAAAAGGTTACCTCAGAGTGAAACTGATTCCTTAATAACTATGTACTGTAGTTTCTGTGTTACTGTAGTAAATAAGAACACGTTCGACTGACTGTACTACTACAGTACAGTCAGAAATTGAAGTTTTCATCTGCAGAATTTTGTTCTCATTGTGTTTATGTTTAAGTCCCAAAGGATTTAAGTTGTCTTGTAAAAGCATTATAAGTTTCAGAACAGCAATACAGCCTGTTACGTAAAACTGGTGAACAATATCAATGTTGATCACTGATTGTACAGTACTGGTATGTATGGTTGAGAAATCTTTGGTTTATTACAGTAGATATTACTGTATGTACCCAGTGATTCCTGTCACTAGTTGGAAAAGCCTTCAAGAGAAAGTTTGCTTGGTTGAAGTTGCATGGCAATCTAGTGTGAGTCAGCTAATTAAATCCTTGTTATATATACTGTAGATCTGTGTCAATTAGAGTGTGTGACCCAGTCTGTTACTGTCCAGACTGGTGAATAAACAAGCTGTACTGTACAGTACAAATCATAAGGTCCCGAGTTCGGGTCACTCCATGATTTATGTATGTCATCCAGTTACAGAGTTGTTGACAATTCATAATCATGGACGTTAAATATGAATCTAAGAGACTGGCTTCGGTCAGCTTGCAGCTTTTGATAAGCCAATGATGGCTTCTTCGCGAGTTCCTGCTTGCAGGAGGATCTAAAATACATACATACATGCAGTTCTGTACTGTACAGTACTGTACTGCACCATACTGTACAGTACTATCTTGCTGTTGGTAAAATGGGTCATATAGTATCTTGATCTTTATGTACTACTATACTGAAGTAAGTCAGTTTTGTTGCTTTGAAAAGGAATGTGGATTTGATATTACAGAAGAGTTTATATGAGAATATAATGTGTTCAGTATGTGGAAGCTGGTTGGAGCTGTTACTGTAATAATATTAATAATAATAAAAATGATTATGTGATACACTCCTCAAACATATATATGAAGAGAGAAGTCTGTCATATGCAGAGATGAGTTCCGTAATAATGTGAAAGACATGGTGTGAACTGCAAGTGATGGTCTGCCATTTGGCATAGCTGTCTGTTCGAAGGTTGCTTGTCTGCAGCTCCTGTTGAATAGCAAATGATTGTGATGGAATGAGCAAGAAACTGGAGGGACTTCTCATACCACATGATGATGGGATACTGCATTGAGAGTTTTCTTGAAGCGTTAAGTGGGATGTACTGTACATAACTTGAGTTCAAGTGCTGCTGAACCGTTCGATATCTGTGCTTGCTGTACTGTAAGTCTGTGATGAAAGAGGTTGCTTTGTTGTTGAAGACACGGCAGAATGGACCATGAGTCGTGAAGAGGTGGTGCCCGGTGTACCTTTGAAACAGTATGAATGTACAGTACCCTTTTGTTGTTTTGTATCCTGAAAAATTGCTATGCCAGATTTTTGATAATGACTTTTTGTGAAAGCGGAAGAAAAAAGAAAGAAAGGGAATGTGGAAGCTGGTTGGAGCTGTTACTGTAATAATAATAATATCAAAATGAATATGTGATACACTCCTCAAACATATATATTTGAAGAGTTTGAGGAGAAGTCTGTCATATGCAGAGATGAGTTCCGTAATTATGTGAAAGACATGGTGTGAACTGCAAGTGATGGTCTGCCGATTGGCATAGCTGTCTGATCCGAGGTTGCTTGTCTGCAGCACCTGTTGAATAGCAAATGATTGTGATGGCATGAGCAAGAAACTGGAGGGAAACTGGAGGGAAGCTTTGAGATGACCTTTTGTGAAAGCGGAAGAAAAAAGAAAGAAAGAAAGAAAGGGAATGCAATCTGGATGATTGTGACTGAGTGAGGTTAAACGTAGGAGAGGAAGCTACTGTGACTGGAGAATGGAGCATGACACATGGAGTGTTGTGTGAAGAGTCTTCTCGGATCTAGGGGATGAATAATGGGATGAGGATGTGTCTGGTCAGCTTTTTGCCTGGTGGTTTGAAAACAGACTGTACATTTTTTGTGGATGCTCTCGACAATATGAACGTGAAAAAGTCCCATTTATGGTGAGTGTTTTATGTTTTCCTTATTCTGTTCTGTAGCAAAGCAAGTAATAGTGAGCTACTGTATTAACCCACTGTTGTGTGTAAAAACAGACAAGTTTAGCAGGCCCTATATATGTTACAGGCTGTGTGGGATGCTTCTTTAAGCTGATCAGATCATTCAAGTACTTGGTTAATATGTAAAGACTGGATCAATGTTTGAAGTAATTGACTGTCCAGACCGATATCAGTTTACCTGGCCTCTCAGGATTGTCGCCATCAAACCCCTAGCCCTCACCCCCCCCCACCCAACCTCCCAAAATGATTAACAATGCTGACAGCAAAGCTTGCCATAGACCCTCATAAAAAGTGATGGTCTCTATTTAGTACAGTACAGTATGTCAGACAATATGATATAAACGGCCGTCTACAGACAATATGGTATACACGGCCACTTTTTTTGAGTGCCCTGATCCATTTTTTTACTTCCCATTTTCTTTCTCATCTCTCTTAATATGATTTGGAATTAACATATAACGTACAGACAGTACAGTACAGTAGGTGTTGTTCACTGCATGCTGTAATTGCTTCCCAACAGTAATGTGTTAAAAAAAAAATCCTCCGAAAAACGTTTGCTGCATCTTACACGATTGACTAGTACTCCGTTAAAGTGATTGTTCAAACTGTACAATGTTGAATGTTCAATCAACAGAAAAGTTTTTATGTAATAGTTCTGTCAATATTCTGGCTCATTTTCAAATCTGGAGAAATAGAAAACAATCTGTCATTACAAGAATCATTTTCTGAAATGCAAAATCTCAAAGCTTGTAGTTCTCGTATACAGTATCATGTGATCATCTATGATGTACATGAGTAGAGAGATATATATATTGAAATAGAAAGTGTAAAAACTGTAATAAACACTCTTTATGATTTATAGGATATGCATAAAATATCATAAATTATTTCTCGTCATGAATATCTTATGGATCCATCAATTTTGCATCAATTCCTTCCAATATAGCTTAGAAGTAAATGCACTGTGCTAGAAGGGAGACTCAGCAAATTGGAATGTGCATCTACGAGGAAAGGTTTGCCAGAGACGGAGCCAGACGCTAGCATTCACAACCAGAGGCTGAATAGACTACGACTCGAAACATCTCTAGATGCCTTCTCCCACTGTACTCAGCAGTTACATCAGCAGGTAGAGATCCTGAAATCACACAAACGGCAACTTGGCCATCTACCGACCTCCGAAGTCACATCTTTGGAACTCTCTCTATCCCTCTTGGAGCGATGCCTTCACCATCTCAGATCAGGCGAGGAGCAGGTGTCTAGACCAATGTCTCCTCAGGGGTCGTCTTCTCACCACCCATCTCAAGGTCCGTCCCACCAAACCTCGTCAGACGTGAGGCAGGCTTTCAACGTAGGAGCAGGCATAATCTGCCCAAGCTCTAGCAGTCATTGCAGGACCGGTGATCTCCTCCAACCGTCCAGTGTTCTAAACGGGGAGAGAAGTAGTCTGCAAGCCATGGAGATGAATGCTAGAAACCTTAACCATAACATGTGCGCAGGGTCGCGACCAGGGTCAACGGAAAGCCGTGAGAACATGTTCCACCTGTCGCCGATGAGCAACATTCACGATTACGACGAGGACCAGAGCTGGTTAGAGTATGATAGCAGTTGCGATGGAAATGCCACAAGTAAGTCTTTTCAAAAACAGGAAAATGTTTAAGTTTCAGTTCTTTTACTTCTTGATCTTCGTTTTAGTGGTGCTCAGTATTTGGATCAGCAACACATATGAACATAATGGATGGGCGTAATTTTGCTATTAGTGGCCAGATGATAAAGACTTACTGTTCAAATCAAGGCCCCCCCCCATCCATCCCCCAAAAGAGAAGTGGTAAGAAGACCGAAAGTTACCACAGGCTTCTACTTCAGCCTTGTTTCCTCGGTGGGAAATTCCCAAGGTTTGAATTAAAATCTGTGACTATTTTAAGAAGCATTTTACCATGTGATGACAGAAGGAGTATCCCTGCAAACATGAACTGCACACATCTTCCTATATCTTACTTCGACAGTGGCAGCAAAAATAAAGTCGTTAGTAGCGAACCCGAAATGGGGCCGACTGCATTACCGTAATGGTGCTACAGAGCTCACCCGATCACTGGCTCACATTCTCTACACCAAGGAAGAATTAATTCTCTCAACTGTGACAGGGAGGAATGGATTTGAGGCTCTGGATAATGTAAAGCTAATGGCAATCAGAGGTAAAGTTTTATTACAAATCCGTGAGAATGTATTTTCTATCTGTCATCTCGTTCTCTCCGTCATGTGGTTTCTCAATGAGCGTCCTAGGTACCAAATCTGGTCCGAGGGCACCCAACTGGCCTATCCTAGCCTAATTTAGTAATAGTTTGACTTTGATTCTGCCAATCAATGTTTTTCTCTGGGGGCTCATAGAAAATTTATGGGGAAGCTCTGGGTCGCTGAGACAACATAATACCTTCTTTGTAGTAAATATACTGTACCTGTGTCTTCTTTACACTTTTATTTCAAACCATACCAAAACAACATTTTTGCCAAAATCTACTGTACAGTTGATGACCTAGATTCATAGGGCCCCTAGTTGTCATGTAATTTGCAGGGCATCATTGTCATATATGGAGAAATAGATATTGTCTTAATTAAAATATATGATGAGAGACCTGGTGCCACTGTTACAATTAAGCTGTTTGGAAGATGACCAAATTTTGGTTGCGGTTTGCAAACAAACATTTTCATTTTGTACTTATTTTTAATTTTTTTTTTGTTGTTGGTGTCAATTCTGCTTCAGTGCTTCCTTTAACTTGTGATGTCTGGGAACACATTTTATGGATCTAAGCCAACTCTGAGACCTGAGTTACCTGTCCAGGGGCCTCATATAATATAGCATCAATTTGTTTGCTTGTCTTGATATTCCTTTGAAGAAAGCTCTGTCATAACCTACAGTGAATGTCAGAAATCACACCCTCTGTATATTTGTAAATTAAAGCTACTTGCATAAGAAAGTTATTAACAGAAAACTGGGACACTACAAAAGGGTGAGTTTGACTCGTAATTTGGGCTTGTCTAATGCATGCCTTGATTTTATCACATGGAAATGTGGGGAATGCTCTGTCACACTGCAGTTAAGTATTGTAGTGGCTTCTTAACATTAGCCAAAGCAAAAAAATTAATCAAAACAGATCACTTCCAATTTTGGGTTGAGAGCGCAGAGTATTATAGTTGTGAGGCCGATGGTTGTAGATCCTGTTTGATCCGATATTTCTTGCTCTTTCTGATTCTACATGTCTTGTTCAATTCGATCTGAATTTTCCAGCTTAAACCTCTACTCTTATCTCGGGATTTTATTCTACATATATATAACCTGAAGGGCTTTTACACTGATCCATGTTCCAAATGAGAACAGGAGAATAATTATTTCGCCTCCGGTGTTAGCAACAGAATCGTCCAAAGTTTTTCAAGCATAATTAGTTTGACATTCCTTGATGATGGTTGGTTGAGTAAACCTCTGATATGATTAGAAATGATTCTGGACTCGGTTTTGGAAATCGTCTGCCATGAAGATGGTAGAGCGTCCTCTTAGTGGACTTGCCGTACGATAGGCATATATTACACCGATGACGGTCTAGAGCAATATGCAAAGACCGGTAGCAATTTAATTGAGGAAATCATACAGGTTGCACTTTCCACCTGGATATTCTTACTGACGACAAATCAGTAGGAAGACTATTCTACCGCTGGTAACTGCTGTTTAATATCAGTGTTTGTGGGTGTTGAGTCTTTCGGTTTTGGGAACTAACCTTGGAGGGGGTGGGGCTCTCAGTTTCTGTTTATCACTCTTTGGCTCTCTGGCTCTTTGTTATTAGTTTTCTTAGGTATTTTCCTGTTGTAACATAGTTGGCAACAGTATAAAGTGTAAGAAATAAATTATTGACTGGTTTTATCCATTTTATATTCCATTATGTTTTCATATTCTCATATATTGGCTTTCTTTTGTTTTGTCTTTTTTCATCAGAGGCTGTTGAGAAGAAATATGGGCATTCCGGTAGTGACTTTGAACAACTGTGGAAGCAGTGTGTGACCTCCCTAGGTCAACATTGCAAGTATCTAAGACAAAAGAGTGGCCTGTCTCACTCACCACAGCTGGTGGTGAGCCACGGCAGATACAGACAGGAAAGTCCCGAACAGAAACCCATCATCACGGAAGAGAAAGATCTTCAGCATATCATAGTTGCTGACCTGGAGTGAATGTCATATAAAGCATATTGAGGTCAAAGATTGACGATGTGTGTAGTTATTTCTGAAGAAATACAAGACACATGGTATATAGACCATGACTTTAAAGTGAATTTGACATATATTCATGTAAATCAAGGTCAAAGGTTGCTGCAATAAGAAGTTATTGTTATAACTTCTAAGGGAAGTCCAACATGTAGTAGGAGGTACAAGATATGGTATAGTCCATTACTTTAAAGTGAATTTGACATATATTCATGTAAATCAAGGTCAAAGGTTGCTGCAATAAGAAGTTATTGTTATAAGTTCTAAGGGAAGTCCAACATGTAGTAGGAGGTACAAGATATGGTATAGTCCATTACTTAAAAATGAATTTGACATATGTTTACGTAAATCGAGGTCAAAGGTTGCTGCAATAAGAAGTTACCATTATAAGTCAGGGGAGCCCAACATACTTTGTAGATGATATGCATGATGGATGTAAATCAAGGTCAAAGGTTGCTGCAATAAGAAGTTACCATTATAAGTTAGGGGAGCCCATCGTTCTTTGTAGATGATGCTGTGTATGAAAGACATGTAAATTGAGGTCAAAGGTTGATGCAATAAGAAGTTATCATTATTAGCTAGGGAAGCCCAACATACTTTGTAGATGATGATGTTTATGATGGACATGGGAATTAAGGTCAAAGGTTGATGCAATAGGAAGTTATCATTATAAGCTAGGGAAGCCCAACATATTTTGTAGATGATGATATGCATGATGGACATGTAAATTGAGGTCAAAGGTTGCTGCAATAGGAAGTTATCATAAGCTAGGGAAGCCCAACATACTTTGTTGATGATGATATGCATGATGGTCATGTCAATTGAGGTCAGAGGTTGAGGCAGTTCAAAAGTATTCACTGAAGTAAGGAAAGTACATCATGTCATAGTTGCTGCACCCTGGGTACGAAGATGCTCTCCCTAGATTTTACAAATACAGAAATTTCTCGACATGAAGGTTAATAAGGGAGTTTTTTAATCAGTGATAGAAAAAGCATTGAATTTAAAACATTAAAGATTTGAAATTGTTTCTTCATTATTTGAAAGGAATTAGACTGGGTCGCGCTTCTAAATTTGATTATGATGAATTTTAGTTGTGTATGTTATTAAAGAGTCAAGCTAGAGGGCTGCTTTATAAAGGAAATTTAACTTCTAGTTTGGCTGGTTTTGTTTGAAATGAATAAAGTCATGGGGAGCAGATCGTTAGGTGGAGTTACTGAACAGTACTCCTGCGCACATGGCTTGTCACTAAGTGTGTCATTCTCAACCACCGATAATAAGAAGTAAGTTCTTCATTTTTAAGACTTCTGTGAAAAGTGTTTCTTAATACAGATCCCATTTTAATATTGCATTTTGCAATATCCCATTTTAATGTTGCAACAACAAATACCTTATAGAAATAGGGAAGGAAAATGGTCTTCTCCAAAATGAATGCGGTTTGGAAGTTGGTTTTTCTTGGTTTTGGAACGTTTGTCAGATTTTACATAAAACAAAACTTGCAGAGGTGTAACAGGTGAGAGAGTTTAGATTTTCATCAAAACTTCAAAACTTTCTAATAATTTAGAACAGTTAATATGTAACAGTTTCTCTTATTCATAACATTTTGTTCTTCCTATCAGCTTGTCGTCAAAGTCATCAAAAAAGAAAAGTTGTCATTGTTTTAGAGTATAAATGCCCCTTGTTATCATCAGTGTATTAACCAAGTATGCTAGCTATATGTATCCAACATATTTGTAAACTGCTTTTCAATTCCACCTCTTTATAAGCCCACAGGAAGGCAATTTCGAAAAACCAGAAACATTTCTGAGAACATTAGTTAATGTTATCAATGTGGATCACCTTACTGTAGGTAGACCTCTCATGGTGTCCTTACGTGAGTCCAATAATCCCTTCGAATGTGAAATCATTCCAGTTTTATCCCGCTGCAAATCCATGTGAGGATGGAACCTCATTTGCTCTTGTTTTATCTTGTGTTTTTGGCATACTTTACCTATTATGAATTAATAACTAGGTTCTCAGTGCTTTCTGGGGGAGAAATTTTTCCTGTTATTATTTTAAAGGAACATCAAAGAGGATATATGTAGATACATACTGTATTGACATTGTCTATGTTCTTGTCAAATACACAAAACTTCTCTCTTGGGAAATCAAATTTGTTCAGAGGTAACATTCTCAGAGAACACTTTACTGTAGATGGCTGACGGCCATATGTTACTTAAGCTCTCAACATGAAGCAACTCTTATGGAGGTTACCATGCCAACTAGGGCTGGCTTCACCTACTCAAATATATTGAAAAGACTGTCTCTTCTATTAAAATGGATGCTGTACCTGGGGAAATCTGAAATTGTAAACATGCAAGTATCATGTGGTAGCACATGTATTGACACCTAGGTTTCAATTTTTTGTTAAAATTAATGTCTGCCAAGTTTTTTTTCTCTCTATCAATTCATCAAAAAAGGGATTAACCGAACCAACACACCGTTACAATGTTGAGCAGAGAGACTTGCAATTTGTCAGAAATTTTTGAACTTGTCATATGTTGTCATACGTTATGTGCCCTATTGAAATTTAAACCAGTACCCATGGGGGGGGGTGGGTGAGGGGGGTATATGGAATGTAGTCCCTATCCTAATATAAGATTAAGTGTTCATACTCCCACTTAGAGCATTATACTCATTCTCATTGTACTACTTGTACTCACATTGATACTGGCATTCTCAATATATGCATGGTACTATTTGTTAATATATATACATACATAATGTGCCCTATTGAAATTTAAACCAGTACCCAGGGGGGGGGGGGGTGGGTGAGGGGGAGTATATGGAATGTAGTCCCTATCCTAATATAAGGTTAAGTGTTCATACTCCCACTTAGAGCATTATACTCATTCTCATTGTACTACTTGTACTTACATTGATACTGGCATGCTCAATATATGCATGGTACTATTTGTTAATATATATACATACATACACACATACATTTATATATATATGCATGTTCTTATACTGAGCGAGAAAATGCTAAATATCTTCTACTTGAACACCAATCTTTGGAAAAACCCAATTATTTATGCAAGAGTGTCACCCACTAGTCTCTTCTGCTATGAAATACAAAAGATACCGTGCTAAATGTTATCTTGAGCCTCAGATACTAATACTGTTGTACAAAAGTGGGCTAATTAATTAATAATTAATTTACATCACTGAAGAATGCAAATATTCATAGCTATTGTCATTTTCAGAAATAGAAAACATTGTGCAAGCAGGCATGCTCTTGTTTTATATTGTGCACATGAATACCCAAAAACAAACCCCATTGGTTGTTGTACTGTTATAGCGTGTGATGACTAACGACTGCTGTGATAACCCGAGAACAAGATGTAAATAATGATTCATTATTATTGTGAAAAAACAGAACTGTCGTTTTATACTGTCACTTGTCAAGATCTGTTGAAAATCATATGTGTATCATCATTTTTATGGCTTTCTGTAAAAATTACACCAAAATTTTGCACATTTTCTGAATGTCTGCATGGTGGTTGTCAAAGTTTACGGGCTTTAGCAGTACAACTCTCAACAGTATAAGATAGTAAGGTTTAAGTTAAGGGTATCTGTCATATTATTGACTAATAGCAAGAGGGCTCTTAGTGCCCCCACCCCTCGCCCCCGCCCTCTTGCAGCTTGTGGCTATTAATGTCACTGTTATGAGCATTGCAACAAATGGTTCATCTTGTAGGGTTTCACACAATTAATGGTGCACAAGATTGTAGACTATTCATTCAAAGTGTTCAGTATAGTCATTTTATTTTATTATTTGCCATGTTCCTGCCCTTTTATCACAACTGAAATATTACCTGCATTATTTATAACTACTATTATTTTTTATTATCTTTAATGACCAATTATTTTAGTTTGGTCCTGTTACTCAGGTATTTTTATTTTTTGTGCAATCTTTTTCTCTTTAGAGGGGTAGGGAGGGATGTAGCATGCTTGAAACTTTGTGCAATTAACTAATAGTTCTTTTGTATTCTTAAGGGGGGGGGGGGTGTTGGGTATCATTTGTGCTATGACTAGTATGTTTGAAATATTTCATGCTATTGTTTATTCAGGAAGAGGATCCTGGCTGTAATACTCTTAATTTTTTTTGTGGCATGAAAATATTTGAAAAGTTGCCCCCGAAAAGGTACATATTGAAAAGATTGAGCATATTCTGTGAGCTGACTGACATTCAGTAGTTCTCTGACTGATGTGTTTTTTTTTCACATGCCTCGGCTAGTTTGATACTAATTTCTGTACCTAACCATATTTGTGAATCGGGCCCCTTTTTACCTAGATATTTTGGGATCCGTCAAGTTATTGTATCAGTTTTCTGTGACAGAATGCATTTTTGTGGCGGAATGGTTGTCTTTTCCATTCCGTTCAGATGGAAGAAAGGTAATTAGCACTTAGCCGGGTACAAAATGGTACCCTTAAGCCTAGAGTGGATAATGACTATTTTTTCATCTACAATGGTAACCTTTGACTCTGAAAGGCATTCCAGTATAAAAGGTTAATAAACATAATCATTTTTGTAGTACTTATACTAAGAGAATTTACAGAAAATGTATTAAATACAAACTTGACACAGACATTTAAATATTTTTTGGGTTTGTTCTTTACTGTTATAATAACATACTAGTGTAGGAAAACAGGAGTTCAGTAAGTTTTGCAATCCATCATGGATGGGGGAAAGTTGGTTGCTTGACAGCCCCCTGACATGAAATTGAACTTTGTTACTCTTAAACTGTGGAGGTATTTCATAGCTTTCTATCATTTATGTTTTCTTTTATCTATTTTATATAAGAATCATGGTAAGATAATGTATTCACATGCATAAATATTTATTAAATTGTAACATGTGATTCAGAATTTTACTGTTGTATGGTCTGACTATGATGTTATGAACTTAAACAGATCCCCCCCCCCCCCAAAGAAAAACACCCTCATAATAAAAAAAACAAAACGTTTTAGTTCTGTAATTACACGCCTTACAATTCATCATGATTAGCTTGGCTGATACCCTGGTTTATGTCCATCTGTTACTTCTCGCATCGAGACCTCTCCCTCCTTTTTCTACCCGTTTATTTCTCCCCTTTTATTTCTCCCTCTGTTCAATATGATGGAGACACGCATGAAATGTTCCCCCAAATATTTACACAAAATGGGTGTCACGTGACATCATCCCAGTGAGACGACTGTAATAAATATTCCGTCTGTGTAACTTCAAACTATTTAAAGCAATTTCTCCGCAAACCTTCTCGCCATCGTCTCATTTTACTGATGTTTAGATTTTGCTTCGTTAATGTGTTCAGCTTGGCAGGGGGGGACATTGACATGTTGCATGTTGGGTATTGAGAATTCTTCATGGAGTATTTAAGGTGTTATCAGCATTTCTACAGACAATATTAGCTCTCTACAGTAGTCGATTTTAACATCATTTTAGTTATTTACATGGATTTGATTTTTACATGGCTTCCTCCCTTAACCTGTGTCCTCACAATATCAGCACTCTTGGTCTACAGTGGCCTAGTGTGAGGAGACAGTTAAGCTTATGTTGTCATGCAGTTAATGTTCAAAACTGGTAAGTTTATGAATAATTTTTAAGTATCACTGCACTGTTTCTGTGTTTAAAGTGAACGTCCTCATTTATCATTTTTTCGAGTCATTTCATAATATTGGAAAGGTAATTCACTCAGTCTTAGATAATTCTGACCAAATAGTGATGCCTTTTTGTTGCATTTTTATTAACACTCTTTTCTGCAGTGTTAATGTGTTTTTCATAAAGTAGTTCTATAAACTCTAACATGGAGATGAAAAGAGTATTAAAAGATCTTATAATATATACATATTGTGAATTACCAATCAAAATTAGGCCTTAGTTCAACTGAGGGGGTGGCCACAGGTGTATTGTCTCTTTGGAGATTATGTTTTGAATCCCATTTCATGAAAGAAATGTTTGGTAAGCATTCATCCCTTCTCTTGGCTGGTAATGTAAAGAAAGAGGTGAACAAAAAATGTGTCAGAAAAAGGTGAAAAAATGTGTCTGTGTTGACATTGCCATTCTGAGATATAAGTATATATGGGTTAATATGTTGACCACAACTTGGTTATGATAGTGTAATCATGACTGCATTGGTGACTGCAGTGGCCAGATCCATAAACTGTAGGTTTACAACTGTTTCCCATGTCAGATAAAAAATTCCGTGCACCCTCTTCTTACAACAATAATCTCTGTGTAATACACATGGTTACATCTTACCTATCATCTTTTTCCTATCAGATACATTTCTTTATTTATACACATTTTTTTCTCCAGATTAAATTTGATCGACTCACCGGCAAGTCAAAAGGCTTCGGGTTCGTGCGATTCGCCGAGGCGGAAACTGGGAAGCAAGTTATGGTCAAGAAGCATATCATCCAGGGAAGAACCTGTGAAGTGAAAGTACCAGACTCGAGGGTAAGACTGCCAGCTC
>KN883105.1:148684-165453 GCA_000934455.1 Apostichopus parvimensis | reverse complement strand
TTGACAGACAGGTTCCATTTAGTACTGAGGAATATATTGCAATTCCATGGTGTCTGATTCTGATCAAATTGTTTACCAACTAAATTTAGCATCCATAACAATTTGAAGAGGGCCACCAATGCAGTGGCGGAGCTAGGGGTATTGGTCAGGGGGGGCGAGAATGGTCTGTAAGGGCGCTTTCAACACTATCTAAGCGGAGCGCCACCACGAGTTGGCGCGGAGCGTACAGAAATTTTTTGAGTAACGATACTCCCTAGATCGCCGGAAATGACCCTTTCTGGGCCTTGCTAATTTGCAGATAAACGAAGAATAAATAGCCATTAGAGCATTTTGTCAGCAAATTACACCAACAAACTGTGACAAATGTCAATAGCGCAATAAAAAAGTCAATAATCGCGAATAAGTAAAAAGTGGTAAAAAGCTGAAAAGGGCGCCAGCCGTCCATTTGAGTCCGTCAGGGGGGGCATTCGCCCCCCCTGACTGTATGGACGCTCCGCTACTGCACCAATGCTGCATAAATGAATGCCAAAAACACCCCATCATGACATTCATGACAGTCAAACTTTCACAAACTTATGATCAACAGGAATTTAGTTTACATCTTTCAGACGTCACCAAACATGTAACATTTCCGGGAACAAATTTAAATTACACCTTGAAAAGATCAAAGATGCAACGAATTGGATCTAATTCAATCACATCGGTGCCTTAATCACATGTATGGTAGTTCCCACTCATCAAGTGAAATCAAATTCCTGAAGCCATTAGCCACTCAAGCCAGGTAATTTGATTGGGCAAGGCGAGGGAATGCCAACTGAAACCTTCCACGTGGGATTCTCTTCCTTAATATGCACGCTGATATGTAAAACTGCCCTTTATTAGTAATTCGCTGAGAACACTCTGGGATTCATGGAGAGGGTAAAACCTTAGATATTCTGGTTGCAAAACATCGATCTCGCCCAGGCAAACAATACTCCACAAAATCCTGAACCAAAACAAGCGGGATAGGTTTTTATCGAAGGAGAGTTTAGTTCCGTACGTTAATAAACTCGAAAGAGGAGAGTTTCATTTTTACTCCTGGGGAGATCGTGTGACTTGACTGTCCGAGCGGTCGAAGGTTCGAAAGGCTTCATTTAGCTCCGGCGAGAGTGATATTGAAGTAGAATATCTCACTCGATTCGTGCAAACGACATGGGAATGTACATATATATGTAACCGGTTGTACGGCAAACGAAATGAAAAAAAAAAGATGTTATTTGTTTTTCAACTCCCTGGATTCTTTGTCAAGACGAAGAATGATTTAGCTCTCCTTTAGGGATTGGTTGTTTAAATCGGACTTTCGCTCAAGTGTCACGTTCGTGACTTCTAGAAGATTTATCAGTAATACTGCACACATAAAGCAAGGGACTTGCAGAGACTATGTCCATGCAACCTTTTTGTTGGCAGCAAGTTATATTGTCATTAAACAGATAGCTTGGGGTGAAATATAGTTTGGTTCGTATGAAATAGAGAATTAAGGACTGCCTGTTTGTACTATTTAGTATAGATATGCCTCAGTATGAAAGGAATCATGTCAAACTGAAGCCACTGTGAACTAATTCTCGCACATGCAGCTACAAAGAAACAATATGGAGATTATCTCTTTAGACCAACGGTGCCCATCATATGAAAACTGCAGTGCCTACTGCGTGAAACTACACAGCATAAAAGATGACATCAAATGCAGCCTGGCTGCAGGATGGTTCAGCCTGGCTGCAGGATGGTTCAGCCTGGCTGCAGGATGCTTCAGCCTGGCTGCAAGATGCTTCAGCCTGGTTGCAGGATGCTTCAGCCTGGTTGCAGCCCCCTTAGCATAATTGTTGCATAAATTTAGGAATTTTTATCAACTCACATAAGTGATAACCTGACAATTTTTCAAATTGATGACTCAATTTTAAGGGTCCTACTAGTTACTGGAATGCACCCACAAAAGTATGGCTGTGAATTAATTTTATCAGCCCGGGAATAAATTATCACAGGAAGAGCAAAATGCTACTACTTTCAAAATTGGCAACTTGCTTTAGACGGTAAAGATATGTAGCAGTTACTATAAACACAGGGACAATCATATCTCATCAGAATAGAAAAGTTCAGCTTTTATAATTAACCGATACAAAAAATTTGAACACAAGTTCAAGTTTTATTTCCTGTACAATACAAGTGCATATGTACCACTCTATAGTTCTGGACATTTATATATCAGGAACTTCAAACAACACCATCAGATTCTGGATTGGGTGTTGGAATCATTTTGTTCTAAAATGCTTTTAATGTTACTTTAATATCAGCAAAACCCATTTTTTCTCACTAATATGTATGTATTCTATGTTTAACCTTGGATGAATTTTTTAATTTTAATTTCTAAACATGATGAGCTTAAATGTCTGAAGGTATTGTAAAGATATCATCGGGAGGTGTGATGAAAACATTATTTTAAACTTCCCTTTATGAATAAACATGATTTAACAATGTGCTCAATGCTACTGTGATTATTCTGTTAAATGCCCTGTAAACATTTAATGTTTCGTTGAATGTTGGCGCCAAAGAACAGTTTTCCACCGCATCCGAGAATATCAATACTTCTTAGATGCCCTTTGTGAACTGTATCTCTCAAAGTTTTGCAAAGCTATTTTGTTAAGGGAAAAAAATTCCATTAGGAGTTCATGTGAGCACTGTATAATGCCAGCAGTATAAGCTAATGTTATATAAAGATTCTCAAATATTGACTGGTAAAGATAAAAAAAAAATAAAAAAGAGTATCGATACCCTTACTGAGTAATTTTCAGTCTCTTCAGGAGTAACGACCTGTAAGTGTTTGCACTCTGCATTAAGTTTATAAACGTGAATTATTCTTTAATGGAAAGTTGAGAACCTCCCAAGAATTGGCTAGAGGATGAATTTAATTCCGAGTATGATTCATAACAAACATAGCTAACTTTCAGACCTGTTTTATACAGAGGCTCTGTAGCTCCATGATCAGATTTTAACTTGCTACTACAGTATGTGTTTCTTCTAGCTGCTTTGGTGATGGATACATACACTGCCTATTAACTGCAGGGTTTTTTGCATTGATTTCGGTGAATCACTGTTACTATAGTGATAATGATATCCCATTACGATCAAGTATAATGTAGCTAGTATGGTTACATACATAAATGTTTGTATCTTTCCACATAATAATACAAAAAAGTCTAACTTTGGGAAAGAAATTCAACGATTATCGGCATATTGTATCTACTTCGTGAAAGTGTCTGTGTGGTGATTTTTTATTTTTTATTGCAGAATAGAGTTTGAAAGTGACCAATAGTTTACTTACTAGTTATATGTTCAGGTTTCAATTATATGTGAAACACACTGGTCAGTAGGTTGCCTAACTTTAACAGTCTGGACAATCGATCTACTGAGATTGATGGATACTAAAACGAATAATTAACCCAGGTTGTTTTAAGTATTCAATTGCACATGGCAGGAACCATGTAACAGACTGATGGTCATTTCAGGTGGTATGTTCATTAAGCTTTAGAATTATAAAACTATTAGCAAAATGAAATGCCAAATTTAACAAGTTGTTTCCTTCAAGGGAAAACATTCCATTTCGCATTCCATTATATCCACCTATATCTATATATACTTTCTATATACAGTATGCAATTAAGCTTACAACTTGAGGGAAAAAAATGCTTGCAAGCATGGAAGTTACTACCAACTTTTGTCTAGATATATATGCTAAGAATTTGTATGGGTAATGCCATAAATTTTCTACACTAAAATCCCACATAGCAATGCTTGCAAAAATAAATGGTCATTAATACATAAATACTAGCTATCTACAGTTGGATGATTTCAACTCCGAAAAAAAGAAATGCCAATCGCATTTAATCAGGTGACATCATTTTTTCAAAATAGAGAAATTAAAGTTTTCTAACGATGGTATACCACTGACGAAAGTAATTACAATAACAGATAGAACCCTGACATTTGAAAGACAAACTTTGTAATCAAGGAGCGGATATATGTCGGATATATCCATCTATATCGATTATCGGCTCGCTTTCACTCGCACGCCTGATCTGCTGCCATTACTGTTTGAGGGGTTGAATTTAACCTGACGTGCAAAGTTTTTATCTCGGTCTTATTTTTCTCCATTACACCATCCGAGCTGACCGTTTTCACACCGTTTCTTAACGAGAGACGTGGGCTGCATGAAATCTCGGCGACAGGTGACCTGCGAAGGGGTCTTTTTTACAACATCTGAGTGGCCTCTTGAAAACTGTCTAAAGCGCAGCTTTGCATGTTATACTAATCAACGGAGGACTCGACTCATGAGAAAGAGGCCAAAGGGAGCCTGAGAAGTGAAACGATTTGCAAGTTTTGAGACTAATATAAGCGTAAAGGAAACGGTTTTGCATTTTCGGGTGAGTCTCGGGAGGAGTGTTTGAAAAACTGACGATTTAAAGGGATACGATGCGGTAAAATAAGATACTCAAAGGGATTAACTGAAGTACATAACAGGGTGCATCTGAGGGGATACATTGTGGCGTAAGACGTACTTGGAGGAATATACCTTCGGGTAATATTAAAGTTGTGCATAAATGAATTAAAACACAGAGGTGTAATGAGGGACACCTTTTAAAGGAGACATCAAATTATAAGATGCATTGAAGGGATATACCTTAAGGCTGTAGAACTAAAGGGATATATATATTTTAGTTAATACACATTTACAGGATATCTTATCGGTATAATGTACATCTTCAAGGGACATGGTGCGATAATAGATGCACTTGAAGGGATAACTTGAGATAGAACTAAAGGGATATATTTAAGGTAACACATGCACTTTAGGGGATATCTTATGGTATACAGTACACCTGGCTACAAGGGATATGTTGAGGTACTCAATGCTCTTGAAGGGATACACTGAGGTAGAACTAAAGGGATATATTGAGGTAATTCACATGCACATTAGGGGATATCTTATGGTATACAGTACACCTGGCTACAAGGGATATGTTGAGGTATTTAATGCACTTGAAGGGATACACTGAGGTAGAACTAAAGGGATATATTGAGGTAATTCACATGCACATCAGGGGATATGTAACGTTATGAAGTGCACCTAACAGGTATATGCTGAGGTACAGGATGCCCTTGAAGGGATACACTGAGGTAGAACCAAGGGGATATATTAAGGTAACACATGAACTTTAGGGGATATCTTATGATATAAAGTACACTTGTTGAGGTACAGGGTGCACTTAAAGGGTAACATTGAGGTATGAGGTACTTGTCCTCGAGGGGATACCTCAAGGTATATGAGATGAACATGAAAGGGATATAGATATTAAGTTATGAAATTATTAAGCTTATCATTTTTGTAAACAACATTTTGTGATGGTAAAATGCAACATTATCATATATATATTTTATTTTTAAGCAGCTCTAGATAAATAGTTAACCCACTGCTCACCGGCCTGCATGCTTAAAAGAGAACCCAGAGGAAAAATTTAGTTTGACTGATGATTTAAGCAATCTGTAGATAAATGCCAATTGTTTTTTAAGTTTTAAACTCACAATATGGTATTATTGAAGATGAAAAAACCTATAATATATATACAAAATCTATTAAAACAAACTAAAACCAAGGAGTTTGGAATTGAGTCTACCATTCAATGTCCTTTACAGTATGTAGAAAAGCTCACAATATATTCTCCAGTTCTGAAGATTATATCAAATGTTATCATATTTCTGATGTTCAAAAGGAAACAATCAATCAATTGTTGGTAGACCATGTATGTGAAGACCTCAAAACTGATTAAGACAAAAATAAGAACTTATATCAAAGTCAGTCTTTGTGGTTTAAGTCTCAATGTGTGTTTGCCAAATGTTAACTTCGACATTTCCAGCTTACTGCCCTAAAAGCTCAGTGAAAATAACACAGTTCTATGCAATTTAAAATAATCATTATTTTTATTGAGTTATCTGTCGTTAATCATTTTGAGCTGAATAAAATTCGCCAGATTTTTTAACAAGTCAGTAGATTCTACAAACTTCACTCAAACTTTGGAAGCCCTGCCCGACAGATCATGCGCCATCAAATCTCTCTGTTTTGTTTACGGCCGTTAGGCATAGGACTTACGAGTGGACGATACAAGTATATATAGGTTACATTTGTGTAATGAACATGCTGATATGGGCGGTCGCAGTGATTTTACGGTAAATCGTTCGCACCATATGGGCAACAGAAAATAAATTTCTTCCTTTCGATTGCGACGGCTTTTCTCAATTAAACCCACCTGGTCAGAGTGCATTTAGAATAAGAAACATTGAATCTGCTTCGGAAGTTTGTTTTCCGAAATTAATCAGCAAACACGTGTTGAGACTTTAAGCACTGACCTCACAAACCATTTTAATTTAGATGGATTCTGTTATAGCAACATGTAGTACTGTATAAACAGTCCATGTACAGTAAAAGCTAAGTGTGTTTATATCTGTCTGATTGAATCCTGCATGTTCATTGATTGTCTGGGGCACTGTTGGCATACAAGCGGTTTTTCTGCCCTTGGCCCCTTATTTGAAATAAAAGCGACGGAGAGGCCCCTGTCTGCTCTGGAATATTCAAAATCATTATTTGGAGGATACAATAAGACCTGAAACCACATTTATGATACAATACAACATGTCCTCTGTCGCCAATCTATATTCTGCTTCTGTTAACTTTTACTGCTGCCCCCCCAGCCACCCCCCCCACACCAGCTGCTGATGGTAGTTTAAAATCATTTTGGAAGTTTTCTTCTTCTCCTTTTTATTTTATGAAAGACAAACAATCAATCAAGGGTGCATGAAGGGTAAACATTATATTTTCATAAGAAATGTAAGCAGAATGCCAGAGGAAGGAAGGAGGTTGCAAAGAATTGGTAAATAGTTGCATTCTGAACAAAAAAGACAGTTGGAAACTTAGTCATTGTTTCGTTTGTTCATGTATCGAAATAAACACACAGAAGAATAGTTGAAAGCACCAAAGTTTGTTTGCAACTTAATGTTCCTCCCCTACCCACTCCTCCCACCCCCCCCTCACCCCACTTCCAGCCAGTTTTTAAGCAGAAAATCAACTTGAAATTCCAAAGCAAAGATTGAATCATGAGAAATTGAGTAAAATTATATCATAATTATGATTCAAATACTGCAGTATCTCTTCCTTCCTTCAAAAGTGGCTTGCTCTGAATCCAAAAGGAAAAAAAATCAACTAAGTTTTGAAACTTGAAATCACATGCAGACTGAATTAAGGCCGACAACTTTCTGCTTGACTTCAGGTATAGAAAGCTCAGAAATATATCGAAAAATATATTGAAAATAATGAATAAATCAAGAATGGAAGTTAAATGGTGAAAATATACTTTTTAAGAGCAAGTCTCTTGAAATACATGAGTAGGAAGTATTGCTCTAAGATATGTCAGTGAACAGGTGGGCTTGACTTGGATATTTGATAAAAAATGCATCCAGGCCGTGAATAATACATTAGCAACGATACCTCCGTGGCAGATGAGGCGATAAAATTTGACACTTAAATAGCTATGGAACTCCCAACTGACGATAGCTTCCTCTGGAAAATAAGGGGGAGAGGCTTGGGGTATCGCTGAGCTGCGAAGAAGAATCGGTAATTGGTATGGGACCGTGACGTGAAAGGCAGGAAGAGACATTTCATTCATTTTAATGATGTGAGAAACAGGTGCTGCTGAGAATCATGGACGAATATGGAAGGAGCAAAAAATTTGTTAAAGTTGGCCGAATTTTAATTTTGGGTTGGGTGTATGAAAATGTGCCGTCGTTGCTTCATGAATGACTTATTTTCTTCACTACAGATTTTTTTTTTTAAGTTCTTTATTGCAGAATATCGATGGTCTAATAGATCTATTTGCCTGTAAAGGGAATGCATATTCTTTCTAGACCGCAGAGGTCACCTCAATAATGATGGATTTTAGAGCCTGCTTCCTCAAAACAAACAATTTTTCCTAAACAAAAAAACAACTGATATTGGCTGTTACAATTGCAATCAAAACAATGACAGCTTTCACTCTGCCTCCATAAAGAATAGTACCCACAACACAGTGATGAACATTAATGTGTGCACACAGGTGTGTTTTACATTTAGACCGAGGACCCCATTGTTTTTTCCAATGTTCAAATCCGCATACCCCTAACCTTAACAATACCCCATAACAATACAATTCTTCCGAGGACGTGGTGATTCTTAAGAAATCACATCCGAGGACCTGGAATTCTTTTGTTCAAGTCCTCAGTCAAAATACAAAACAAGTGCATGCAAACATTTCTTGAGCTTTGGTAAAAAATATGAAAAAAATATTGTAAATCGCCAGACTGTTTGAGGTGCAGGGCATGGGAAGAGACCTATACTGCTGTTCAAATAAAAGTCACTATCCTGGCCTGGACACACGCACAGACACACACAAAAAAGGAAACAAATGTCGTTGGGCAATAAAGAAAAGTTCTGCAATCCATCTTCCTTACAGAGGGCCTCAAATAAGGCTTCTTGTAAAGGTTACAAATCTACTGTCTCGATACCAGTTGATGACAAATGAATCGATGGCAATCAAGAAAATGAAGATTTCTCTCTGGCATGAACACGATGTTGGACGAGGATATTGCAATGGTACCTGCAATCATTGCCGCAGCCATAGATTGATGTGAAGACTGAGAATTGACACTGTAGCAGTTTATACTACTATACTAGAGATTGTTCGTTCGTTTCCGAACAGGTACGAATGATGGAACTTTAGAGAAACATCTGTCCCTTTGATTGATGTAGAAGCTTATTTGTAATAGTTCAGATAAACTGCACTTGTAGTCTCAGGAGATCGAGCTACAGTCACCCACAACGTTATATATACGATTGCCACTTATTTCTATTCCTATTTATTCCTTTCCATTTTCCTTTGTTGATATGCATTAAAGCACTACAGACTCTGATCCAGTTTGCCCCATATTCAATACATTTGTTGTGTGTGATAATCTCATTCAAAATCTGTTGACATTTTTTCGAAAAGCTAATAGTTTCATTTCCAAGAAGTTTTGATAAATCTGGGTAACTCATCAAATGTGTGTAAAATGTGATGTGGAGTGTTATGCTCATTCAAAATTTCTTATTTTAGTTCTTAATTAGTTAACCTCTAATTACAAGCCCACATATATCATTTGAATAATGTCATGCTCCTCTTTTCAAAGAAGACAATAAAATATTTCAAAAATGTTGCCATACTGTGCATCGTAGTTCCTGGTCCTGTGGCTATCACATGAACATGAAAGCACACATACAAATGCAGAGTAGTTCCTTACCTGTGGCTATCAGTTCTGTGGTGCTGAAATCGTCATCGAACGCAGCGTCCAACACTTGACATACGTATGACCCCTCAAACTCTATTCGCATGTAGTTTATAACTAGACCTCCATCCTCGGTTATATTGAAATCCCCCGATGTCATTCCAACGCCACCGGGAGGGGTATCCTTCCTCTTGAAAACAATCTGTTCCGACTGTTCTGGGTGATGGCCTCTGCTCCAGTAAATGACTTCGTATGGTTCCTCTGTCTGATCTGTGGTACAGGGGATGATTGCCAATCTGCCCAGGGGTGCAGCCACACGTTCAGGGGTGACCACTATTAGGTTCAAGGTCACCTGGATAAGAGCTAATGGAAGATATAAGCATAAATATAGCATCTAATTTACAGAGGGCTGGACAATTATATATACTTTTTATATATTTACACAATGCCTGATTTTTACAGTACTTAAGCAGTTTTTCTTCCCATTAGCTTCTTGTTTTGTTTATTAGAAAATGAAAGTTATGAAGAAATTATTAATATAAAGTTCAAATGGTTAATACAATGTTGAAAGACAGCACCATATTTCATTTCTTCCTTAATTTGACATATTTCCACAATAGTAACTGTACTGCAAAGATCACAAAGATCGGAGCCTTTGTTTGTGTGGTCTAATGTATATTGATGTGATGCACATTAATGTAATGCCCAAATAAATTTGCAGGTAAACCAAAATTATCTTCAAAAGGAAGTAAACGATTGATATTGCTGAAATAAAATTGACCAACTAAAGCCTTGTACATTTGAAAATTTAGAATCAATACTAATGGAAGATTATGTGCTCATGCTAATAGCCTTGTACATTTGAAAATTTAGAATCAATACTAATGGAAGATTATGTGCTCAAGCTCAGAGCATTGTACATCTTCTTGTGTCCTCATGCCAAGAGGATATTTTAGAAATTTAGAATCAATACTAAATGGAAGATTATGTACTCAAGCTCAGAGCCTTCTACTTGTACTCATACCAAGGATACTTCTACAGTATATCATGTACTCCTCACCCTGTGGTTCTACAATTCTGCTTCTTAGCAAGAGAGTTAAATCTGTAACTCAAACCATGTCTCCTGCTTTAACACTGATTAATGTCTATAATTTCCAGGTCATCTGCCCATAATGGATAAAGAAGGTTGCCGAAACAGGGTTCACACCGTCCAGACAAAGCCGAACATAAGCCAACGACCGCGAACTGAATGAAATGTCAATTTATTTATGGTGATAACAAAAGTAATAACCAAATTAATCCTGCCATCTCCAATTCTAACAAACTTCACTGCAGTTAGTTATCTGAGCTGCCGCCCGACCTTTTTCCATAGTGTTGATATCATGTAAACCATTTCCTACTGAGTTCATGCCTCACGTAATAGCAAATTATGAATCAGATGAACAGATTAAAGCAACACTCAGGATATTAAATTTTTTCTTTGTTCAAATCATATTGTCCTTATAGCTACAGAACGGTACCACTACAGAAGCTAGCTTTGGTCACATTTTTGGGGGGAGGGGTTGGGGGTTGTCGTATTAAATGCTAATGCATAATATTGGTTTTAAGGCTATTCCAAATCATTGTACGATCATATAAAACTGTGAGAAATATTTGAAGAAATAAAAATCTATTTACTTTACTTTTGAGATGTAAAGGATTATCAATGCTTTTATAGTCAATTTCTTTTAATGTCCTGCTTTCAGATAATTACCCAATACTTTAGTGCAATATATCTGTAGGACATTATTACATTAGATCAAGTGTCAGGGTGCATGTCTCGTTATTCGTTGCTTGAAGATTAACAACATTCTGGAGGTTGACACGGAGATGAGTTTGATTCAGTACAAGTGCAGTAGATGCTGGATTCTTGAAGCTTAAATAAAATCCTGAAATTTCCTTTAAAGGAGCTTACAATACAATGATGTAATTAATTGATACCATAAAATGTTGGGTGTGTGCCTCTTAGCAAGATTCTAAAGGCAAATGTCTGAAATCTGCTTCTGAAAGGAGCTTAAGGATAAAATAATTCATGATCATGCTTGATAAAATAAATGTTGAATACAAGTGCCTCTTAATGTGATTCCTGAAGCTAATCCCTTAATAGCAACTCTGACCGCTGCTTTAAAGGTGCTAAGAGAATACAGTACGTTTGTGATACTGTCAACATTTGTGTCTGATGCACTTTATATCATATGATACTTGAAGCTAACTGTAAAGAATCTGAATTCTAATACCCACTTCGAGAGCTTATCGTAGATTACTGCATGCTTCGAGGACATATTTTTAACCATGTCTTACTTTCTGGTTACACCGGAAAGCAAATCTGGTTGTCCGAAAACTTTGGCAAAATTAACAAAGCATGAGCAACATGAAAGAGTGAATAACATGTGCACTGTAGCAGAGATGTGCAGATTTGGTGGAAAATAGTTTGGGGGAAAATAGAACACCAGCTTTCGGCCAGTAAAACTCCTCTTTGCATGGTTGGATCATATAGGCATACCTTTCATTTTTGTCTATTTCCATCATCTCTGAAGCGATAGAGGGTGATATCAATTTATAAATATTACTTTTTTGGGGGTATTTTGTTTGCTTAAAAATGCTTAAAAGTAGTCAGTATAGGCCCCAAATTATAGCATGCTATAATTGCTAGAAGCTTTCAAAAAGTGCTTTCTTGGAGGTCTTTACTCTCCAAATTGTTTTCAGACATTTTTAAAGAACACACAAGATGACTGAATGTCCCAGTGAGGAAAATTGCCTCGAAGGTTGTAACAAAAACAGTTTAAGAATTTTTGACAAAAGGTGACCATATTTGAAAATCTAGCATATTTGTGGTCAATACAGCATACCTTTAAATTTACTCTTCATTTTAATTTGACATTATTTACTATAGTCAAACTACAACTTTTCACTCCTCTTGCTCCGAGCTCTTAATTACATCGTACTGTCTTCTGACGTTAATATGACTGTAAGGTAGAAAGTGAGTATTAATGATAAACCATAAAACTTTCAACTGAAATTGATCATCTGTCATTTAACAGAATACCGTAGTTTGCATGTAAACTGATAATAATTGGCAAATCACAGATGGTACGACTAAACTATGATAAACTAATTAATATCCGATCAAGTTTTGAGTACCTTGTTTTAACGATTTAACTTCAATTCATGTAATCTGATAAATCCTCGGGCTTAACTTAACCTTTTTGAAGATAATAAGCAAGAAAGTGATGGATTAATCATCTTTTTTTTTCCTTTTTGTTTACAAAGACCGGGTAGTTCATTTGATCTTACTTTTGAAGACATATCCTCAAAGTGATTCAATACTGTAGCTGTTGAAAAAACAGAGTTATCTATAAAAAACCCCGGCCATATAATACCTAAATCTGAACCGAAAGATCCTGCCTCTGTCGTCTAAGAGAGATGAATAATATGTCAGATCTACGAGTGGGTTGAAATTGGATGGACTGTTTTAGTTTTTGCCAATTGATGTAACATCTGCAGCCATGTAAATACGCTTGCTCGCAAACTGTACATCTTCACGGTGGTCCGATATTTAATGACACAGTAACAGATGGCGGGTTTAATTTAGCTTACCAAGACAAACATCATCACTTTAGTATGTTGGCCTTCAAAACTTTCACAACAGGTGGTAGAGATATAGTATAATGAGCTGTTAAATATGTTAGCTAACAACACTTTCAAGCAGGTAGTGTATTAACTTAAAGCATCTAACTGCATTTCCAGAGTAAACTGTTCTGCAGGGAATGATTGAGTGTTTACCTTTACAGTGTAGCAATTTTGAGAGCTCTGGATTGATCAAATACTTATAAAATACTATAGGAGGTTTCTGTGTAGATAACTGCTAGATGCATCTTAAGGATTGTTAGCTCAGTGGTTAACGCCGGTGCCTTCCAATCATAAGGTCCCCAGTTCGAGTCACTCCAAGATTAATGTATGTCGTCCAGTTACAGAGTTGTTGACATTTGACAATTCATAATCATCGTTAAATATGAATTTAAGAGACTGACTTCGGTCAGCTTGCAGCTTTGATATAAGCCAATGAGGCTTCTTCGCGAGTTCCTGCTTACAGGAGGATCTAAAATACATCCATACAATACATACATCTTTGCACTTGAATAGCAATCTGACCAATTTGAATCTAATTTTGTGATACGATATTGGATAAATGATTCCCCGTTCTCATCATTGAAAATGGTCCAATAGAGTTCACATTGATACATTGGTTGCAATAATGTCATATAAGCTGTATCTATAGAAGATGATATCTTCCAAAAAGCTGTTACATATCTTTAATTTTGCAAACCTACTATAATAACTAAATATTTGGACCTACAACATGGGATTCTTGAAGCAAAAGAAAAAAATGAAATTTGCTCTAGAGGAGCTCAGAACAGATGAAAAATTTTGCTCCATTTATAAGGCAAATATTGGGTGTGCATGCATGTGCCTCATTGCTTTTGGGAGAGTTAGTTCATAGCAGATCCACTGAGTCCCCTCATTGGGACAATGTTTTAAATGGTTATTTCATGAGCTTTTTGAGTGAATCTGGTCGGGAAAATATTATTATTATTAAAGCAACCAGACGCATCACAGATAATTATCACATTTAATGATGTGTACACGGCATTATATAGTGTACATACCTGACTGGTAGTAGTACATAAAACATATGAACACTTAGAAATGAAATTCAATCGGCTAATTGTTATATTTAATGTGGTGTAGGCCTAGGGCAGGGGTCCACAAACTGTCATATACCAACCACCCAGGATCTCCAGTAAGGACTATAGTACAACCCACTCCCACCCCTCAGAATTTACCCACAGAATGCCATCTTGAAATGGATGTTAAAAAAATCTAATTAATTGAATTCCTGCGGCAAGTTAAGAAACTCTACATAAATTTTCTGACGTCTCGCAAAACCCTGTGACCCACTAAAATGTTTAGGTCATGCCCTCTATAGTTTGCAGATCATTAGTAGGCCTATAAGGGCAAGGTATAGTCCGACTGAATTGTTAAATGAAGCTGTGTGGTCTTATTGCATCTATGCCGACAATTGAATCAGATTCATTTAACCAGTCACCAAGATTCATTTGGACATAAAAAATAGGTAAGGCATGATACAATAGTTTCATCCAATGTAACTTTATTATGAGTATACCAAAAGTTTGGCAAGATGGTTGACCAATTGATAAAAAAAACAAAAAAACATCAGCTTTAAATAATTTCAATTAATTTTTTTTTACCTGATATGAGTAGAAATAAGGAAGACACACAGATTAGGAAGGACGCCATCTTTGTAACGGTAACCAGGTCGATAGCGGTCGAAATATCACATCCTATTCATAAAACATCCACAAACGAATCCTCTCCTAGCTGCAGGGGAGATCAAAAATAAAACAAATAAACACTTTGGCCGCTGTAGAAATGAGTAAATAAAATGACGATTTTATAAATATTGAATTAATCAATTGTTTACACCTCAAAATTGAAGAGAAAACAAAGAATATCTTCCCGCAGGCATTTTCCTAATATTGCAATTGACTGACAATGGGAAATAAATCCCTAGTAGTATTTAGTCCCATAATTCAAAGCAAGAGAAAGACAGTGTAGACAGATCTTCTTCAACCCGATGAAATAATTTCAACCCTTTTCCTTTTCACAGACCATCCACAAGACAAGTCAATCAAATATCGAACCCTAAAGGGACGCAGATGGAATCGGGTCTTTGTCACTTTAGATGAAATCTCCAGGGGTAAAAGACCCCTGAAACCGATCCTGACGAGTTCACAGAAATGCCCTACAAAACCATACTTGATGAAAGCAAATATTTATTCCTGAAAGCTATGATTTTGTTCAAAATAATAGAATAAATTCATAGGTACAATTTTGAGTGATTCTCACAACCCTTGTTCAATGTCATTCAATAATTTTAAACAAATTCCAATTCTATAAAACACATTGGGACAATTCAGATGTTAACATTTTGTGCAGTATTTAGCTTATGTATTAATTTGTACTTCTAATTTCTAAGTGTTACAAAGATTGCAATATACATCTGTGCACATTAAACATCTAGCCTCTTCTTTTTATCTGATACCAATCAATTATTCTCTGAGACAAAATCTTATTTTTTGTTTGATACGAATGGCACATTTTTTAAAGCTTTTTACAATAATTAATGACCATGAAGATACATTTATATATCTGACATCTGTCTAAAAGATGGGTATAAGAAGTAGAAACACAATTTAATTTGCAAACATTGAAGTGAAATAAGCTCCTAGTCCGAGCCACAAACAAAAGAAAGTAGGTATACCCTCATACCTGCAGCAAGTCAACAAGGAAGCTTATACATTCTTATTTCTGGTGAAGATTACTACTGCAGAAAACAGGCTATCAGTTAATATAAATTGTTTTTAAGGGTACGTATACCCTCCACTATGCTTCCTGCTTATCACTTATTATTGGTCTTTGTTTGTCTGTTTGTTGTGTAACTTTGTGGTAGAGAGAGAGAGAGAGAGAGGGGTATAGATATGAAGATATAAGTTAACAAACAGCTTGAGGGTTAATCAGGTTAAAAGATGATGGCACAGATGGTGTGAAGCTATAAGTGATGGCGGGTATAGGCCGTCTGCAGATGTGTAATATATATCTTCGAGGACCTAATATGCGACATAAACATGCCATATGTTTAGAAATATAAACTTGTTACTTATCACTAAAAGGCAGAGCTGACAAGTCAATGAACGTATCCTGATATTCCACACATTTCATTTCTATCAGACGTAAAGACGAATATACATATATGTGTTATATACTTAAATAAAAAAATTACTTACATTTCCTTATATATGAGAGCAAAAACTTCTGATATACTAAAGGATTTAAATAGAGTTTAAAATAGATTTATAATTACAATTTTCAAAACTTGAAACCAGTTCAAATGGCTGGGTAAAGTTATATTATCCCTTTATTAATCCGTATAATTTGCCTGAAAATATGTTCCCCCCGGCCCCCTCCCCCCCTAAAAGAGAGTGACTATATAAGGAGAATTTTTCAACTTACTCTGCTGTACTGTAGCTAGACTAAAATTGATATCATCTCAATATTTCACAGTATATCACATTTCAGCTGTTTTGGCAGATTATATGTGTCTGAATACATTTAGTAGTTAATGTATATGCCATCCCTATAGATTGTTGAAGTTTAATGCAGAACCATTGTTTGACCATGTTTGACTTATGAGAAGGGTGGTCTCTATTGTATAGCCTACTGGGAAATGTGCTTTGCGTGGATGTATTCTAAAGGGAACAAATGACATGACG